>QXTE01000260.1:0-11357 GCA_003942145.1 Platysternon megacephalum | reverse complement strand
ACTTCTATGAAGCATGGAAGCCATATTATCCCCACTGTACAGAGGGGAAACTGAGGCACTGAGAGGCTAAGTGACTTGCACAAGGCCACACAGGAAGTCTGTGGTACAGCATAAAACTGAACCCAGCTCAAATCCTAGGCTAGTATCCTAACCACTGGAAAAAACTACCTGTCTTCAATATGCCACTCCTTGTTCCAGTGTGCCAGTTTTTACTTTGAAACTATGGCCAACATGCAGGTGAAGCAGGCACATTGCTATCTGCAACCTTACCACCAGAGATGGTCTATATTTGGCTGATTTTTTATTTGTTTGGTTTCACCCCCCCACCCCCATAACAAAATGAAAAGTTCTGTTTCAATTTTTTACCCTTTTCTCTACCTTTTTTTTTAAAACTTTTCTCTCCCTTTTCCCATTGCAAAGGTCAATGAAAGTCAATGGCTTTTTAAGTCACACAGGTGTTTTTGAAAATGTTACCCATCCTAACTAGCAACTGTCTCTAGGCAGGCTGTGGACTCAAAGTGAGTTCAGCTGGATGACAGCAAAGACCCAGTGGGGTTAATTGGAATCACATTTGGGGAATAACTCACTCCCAATCTTTGCAGTCCCCAAAGGATTTGCATTCTCCTATTGGTCAGCAAAGCCTTCTTTTCACTGATTCCCTGAACTGTCAGTCCTGAGTATTTCACTCCCTCCCCTCACAATTACATCACCAGGGGTGTATAAAATCTGACCAGGTGGTGAGTGGAGTAAAGCAGTGTCTGGAGTACTGAGAAAGGTTAGTGGGTTGGTTTGGGGCTGGCCCTTGAAGAAGTGGGACTTTTTGGTGAGGCTTTTTAATCTTTTTTTAAATTGTTTATACAATTCCTTGGTCAGGGCTTTACAGTTATGCTACTAAGAAATGTTTGGATGTGTAAATGTCTGTATTAAGAAATTGTGGGTAGGACAGGGGTTGGGAAGCTGAGTCTGGGGAACTTAATGCTCACTGGCTTTAANCTTATGCTACTAAAAAATGTTTGGATGTGTAAATGTCTGTATTAAGAAGTTGTGGGTAGGACAGGGGTTGGGAAGCTGAGTCTGAGGAACTTAATGCTCACTGGCTTTAAGTCCCTTAGCTGGTAAGACAGGATCACATTCTTAACTTTCTCCCTCCCCCCGTAGTTAGAGCTATTAAATGGCCTTTAGTAGTAATGACACCTACTGCCTTTAATGGACTCACACAAAATGGAAGGTTTTCAACCACTCTGTGCCATGAGAAGGAATCCTCCTGCTTCCTTTCTCCTTAGCTGTAGTAGAACTGAAATATTTCTTCCTTTTAAAAAAAAGCAGTGACAATGTATTTAGCTCCCCTCTATTCCTCTAAATATTAGTTCCTTGTTAATCTGATGAGGGCCCTGCCATTTCTTCTAGTCCCTCTCTAAAGACAAGAGTGGTGGTCTACTCCAGGGTGCTGTAACTTTTTTCCTTAAGGAACTTAACTTGTAACTTCAGGCCTTTCTTCTTGCCCTTTTCAGGTATATCTGATTCTACCATGGCTTCTAATGGCAAAGACACAACTGTGGCATCCCCAGAGCATGGGGAGGAAGAGCAACAGGTAGGTGCTCCCTCTTACACATTGCTGGTTCAACATGTGACTACAAAAGATGGCTGGCTATTATCTGATAGCAGGCTTCACATGTGCACACCTCGATGTCTAGAGATTTGTGCAGTTGCTCTTCTAGATGCTGCACAATAGCTTGGTTTATAATGCTATCTAAAAATTCTTCTGGCTTTAGTTAACCTTGTGATCCAGTTTCAGTCCTCTAACTTCAGAAGCAGCTGTTGGGCCTCCTAGCTCTTCAGATTTTTGACCATTAAACAATCCTTTGATTGGGGGCTAACACATCCAAGGGTATAACCACTTGAAAAAGGAATGGTTCAGCCCCAGTATAGAACATTGCCTCTCTGACTCGCTGTTCTGTCCCTTGCCTCACTAGAACGTCTTGAGGAGGGTGGCCAATCTACCTTTAGTCAACTCTGCCTATGATCTGGCTGCCACTGCCTATGCTTCCACCAAGGAGAGCCATCCCTATGTGAGGTCCATCTGTGACATGGCAGAGAAGGGAGTGACGTCCATAACCAATGTTGCAGTTAGCAGTGCACAGCCCGTTGTAACTAAACTTGAACCTGAGGGTGAGTAAAGCATATATGCAGACCTTTCTGTTTGTATGGTACAATTTCTCAACAGTAGGATCTTAATACCCCTTCGGGAAGCTTCCAGCTCTAAAACTCAGGTCCATGAAGATCAGTATGCCTTCAGTACTGGAAGAGAAGCTGGCAGCGGGGGTGGTGTGACTATATAGGAATAATGCAGTAGCCCATCCATGTAAACTAACATCTGCTAGAGGCTAACGCAGGGCTTTACTTACACTAATTACTATTGCTGAACCTGCACTCACCTTCACTGTAGCCAGGAGGTGAGATTAGTGCTAAGCTCTTTCCATTTAAGGAGCAACACCCTTTGAAAGGTACCTCACTGCAAAATGAGATCTCCTCATTCTGTAACTAGAGAGGCTCAACTTCTAGTCTGTCACCAACAGAAGTTGGTCCAACACAAGTACTTCACCCACCTTGTCTAATATCTCTGGACCAACATGGCTACAACAACACTGCAAACAGATTACAACTGTTAAACTTTTTTCTTAACTAGCTTCTTAACATCAGGCAATAGCCACTCCCTGACTTGCTTCCTTCATGAGAACAGTTAGTTGGCCTTATCACAGCCAAGGCATTGCAAAAACCTCTTGGTGCCTTCCAGAGGGATGTTAAAAGTTTGATCAAAAAGCTTCAGAGCTGTAAGACTATGGAGGGAGATCATTGCACTTTATTCAGAACATTAAAAACCTCTCACTTGGAGAGGGAGGCTGGCTAATACCCAAGCATTCTAGGCATTAAGAGAATTCTGCAGTAAGTATAGATAGGAGGAGAAAATGTTCAGATGCTAGTCATAACAATCTTGATTGGGTATCTGAATTAAGATGCATGGGAGGAAACATGGAACTATGAACTATTGAAGGGGACACTATTTTTCATGGAACTTTTTTACAAAAGAAAGTTCATAACTTAGGGGAGAGGGAGGGAACCACTTTACATGGGGAAGGAAGGGGGAAATAAAATCCCCCTGAAGGTCTTGAGTCAGTGTGAGTGTAAATGTGCAGCACCTACAACCCAGAACTATTGCTCCCTGAACATATTGGAGAACCGAAGCTCTCATTACAGATGTGAGCCAGGTGCTGTAAATATTGCAGTAGCAAAACTGACCAATCAAGAAACTAAATTGTTTTTTTCTATAGTGACAACAGCAGAGGAGTGTGCTTCTGAAGTACCTGACAAAGTGGAGGATAATCTACCAATCCTTCAACAGACTGCTGATGAGGTAACTTTCACCACCCTCTCACTAGACAAAATGACAATGTCATGTGTTTATGAAAGGGGTGCCAATAATGGGATGCGTCCTCCAGCAGAGGAACACTCCATACTAAAAGTGGTCAGGAGGCGGAAGCTAGTGTTTAAACATAACTCTGGTCTGGTGCTTAACAGCAAGATGCAGTTCTTGCTCTGAAGATTTGACCTATGGGGCAGAGCAGGTGGTAATCCCCTTCCCCGCCCAACCTCCATCTCTGGGTCAATGTGGTATTATCACCCTGAATTACTGGACAATGTCTTGCTTGATCACTCTTCTCTAGGTTACATCTGAAACACAGGAGTTGGCATCTTCCAGACTGACAGATGTCAAGGAGACCATGATCAGAATGGTAGATATGACCAAAGAGGCAGTACAGGACAGTATGAAGACCACCAAATCAGTGGTAACTGACAGCATGAGCACAGTTGTGGAATCAAGAATGGGCCAATTGGCCATAAGTGGAATGGAAACAGTGCTGGAGAAATCTGAAGAGCTCTTGGATCACTATCTTCCCATGACAGATGATGAACTAGGTCAGAACACATGAATGACAGGTCTATTATCTTTAAAAGTTTAGGGTAATCCTCCCTTTGGGCCAAACTTCTCTAGGCTTCTCCTCATTCTTATATCTGTCACCAAATGCAGGTTCATCCTACAGCATTTTCATATCTTAACCCTCAGTCTCAGCTTTTAGTTGATGGGCATGTAAAATGATTTGAGCAACAAGTGGGGACAGGGTGGTACTAGAAGGAATGATGGGCATGACTATTCATTAGTCAGTTTCATTATCAAAGGATGCAAAAAATCTTAGTGCGGTGTGTGTGGGCTTTTTGTGTTAAGGCTGAAGTGAAGTCTGTGGTACTTGATAGGTGCTAAGACAAATGCTTGTTACAAGGGAGCTTAAGATTTAGCAGATCAGTATGGCTGTACTCCTTTACCAATCTCTTAATCTGAGAGGGTGAACAACCTGAACTTTCTTCCCTCTAGCTGAACTTGCTGAATCTGTGGAAGGGGCTGAAGTGTCTTCAGCACAACCACAAGAGCATCGGAGTTACTTCGTGCGTTTAGGTTCCCTGTCAACCAAACTTCGCCAACGTGCCTACCACTATTCCCTAAACAAGATGAGACATACCAGTCAAAGCATCAGAGAGGCACTTTCCCAGCTTCATCAAACCATGGGACTGGTAGGAACTTAACTACCTCTTAAAACTGGTGCCCTTCAGGGCAGGGAGCATCTCTAATTCTACCTGTATAGAATGTGGTACAATGAGGCTTAGACCTCATTCATGGTTGTTATGTAACTAGACCCTTCTACTCTTGATGCATTGAGCACACCACTCTGGGGGGTGAAGGCATGTCCTAAACAGTGGAACTAGAATAACTGATGTGCAAATGTCTCTTCTCAATCTGCTTAATCTACTCCTAGATTGAATACCTTAAGCAAGGTGTTACTCTTCTAGAAGTCCAGGAGAAGTTCCATCACATATGGCTGAGCTGGAATAGAAAGCAGCCAAAAGGCAGTGAGATCAAAGATTTGGCAAAACCAGAGGTATGTACACTTGTGGGAGAGGTGGGGTCGGCTCTGGTCTGAGAGGTTAGCCATTATTCTGGGCCTTGCAGGGTGGCATATCTTTGGATAAGTAGCTGATAAAATCAGGTGATCTTAGTTTTATTACAAAAAGCTGTCCCCTTTTTTGAGCATAATAAATAGGTGGCTTCCTTGCTTAGACATCCCTAAAGTGATGTCACACCAGCAAGGTCTGTGCCCAAGAAGCATTATCTTTAGATTCATGCTTGCTTTTTAAAAAAACAAACAAAAAAAACACATCCTGTGAACTGATTGTAGATCATGGGTTTGCAACCAGTGAAACCCCTGTTAACTAACTTGGCTTAGCTCTGTTTTGACCTAGCTTACATGGCTTATTGCCTCTGGTGTTAGCCTCCATTGTCACAAGTTGCTTCTCTTAGGGANCTGAATACCTTAAGCAAGGTGTTACTCTTCAAGAAGTCCAGGAGAAGTTCCATCACATATGGCTGAGCTGGAATAGAAAGTAGCCAAAAGGCAGTGAGATCAAAGATTTGGCAAAACCAGAGGTATGTACACTTGTGGGAGAGGTGGGGTCGGCTCTGGTCTGAGAGGTTAGGCATTATTCTGGGCCTTGCAGGGTGGCCTATCTTTGGATAAGTAGCTGATGAAATCAGGTGATCTTAGTTTTATTACAAAAAGCTGTCCCCTTTTTTGAGCATAATAAATAGGTGGCTTCCTTGCTTAGACATCCCTAAAGTGATGTCACACCAGCAAGGTCTGTGCCCAAGAAGCATAGTATCTTTAGATTCATGCTCTTTAAACAAAACAAAACAAAAAAAAAAACACAACAGTACAGCCTGTGAACTGATTGTAGATCATGGGTTTGCAACCAGTGAAACCCCTGTTAACTAACTTGGCTTAGCTCTGTTTTGACCTAGCTTACATGGCTTATTGCCTCTGGTGTTAGCCTCCATTGTCAAGTTGCTTCTCTTAGGGAAAGTGCAATTTGGCTTCTTTATATTTCTCCTGAAACAGTGCAGGGCACACCCATTGCAGACCTTGTTGGCACCAATGGTCTTTCCATCAGACCCCCTTGATGACTGCCATTAGTACCTTGCAGCATAACTTGCGGCCTTGCAACATCACCTGAGGCGGTGGCAGTGGCAAGCTTGATCATCCTTATTGTGGTTTGAACATTAGAATTAAACTTCTATTTTTCCAACAGATGGAGTCTGAGACTTTGGCTATGTCCCGCAGCATTATCCAGCAGCTGCAGGATGCCTGCCAGATGCTAGTATCCAGCATTCAAGGTCTCCCCACCAACTTTCAGGATAAGGTGAAACAGGTGTATCTCAACATGGAAGAGCTTCATGCTTCCTTCTCCACTGCCCATTCCTTCCAGGATCTCTCCAGCAGCCTCCTAACCCAGAGCCAGGAGATGGTGACCAAGGCCCAGGAATACGTAGATGAGCTGATGGCATACATGATGGAGAATACTCCTCTGTCTTGGGTTGTGGGACCATTCACCCCATCTGGTAAGGTGTCTGCGGATTCCATTGAACCACAAAACCAAGAAAATGAGGTTGAGGAAGCTGGAGTCCTCACCGCATCCAAGTCTAAGGAGGACCTGTGACCTAGAAACATGAGACTTCAACTTCTAAGGAAGAAGGCGAATTCATTCAGTCTTCCGTCTGACTTCAGGTGTACTAGCATACTTCTGCAGGAACGACACCAATGGCTAGTACTAGTAAGCACTGTGCCTAGACCTCTACTAATTTCTGGAGGTGTTGTGACTCCTATAATGTAGATCACTTCTCTGCTCCGATACTACTTGTTTGTGTTTAATATCACTGTCTTCAAAATAAAATGTCTCTGCATTTGAATGAAGGTGTAATCTGATCTTTCTAAGAGGTGATTTCCAGTTCTATAGTAGACGACTAATTGCAGGCACAGATATGCTATATGGAGCCTTGTTTCTCAGTAGTAGCAACCACTGGCATTAGTGTGTGGAAGCCTGGGACACTTACCCTATATACCATAGAACCAAATCTAGAGCCTTAATTTCTCAGTAGTTCTAGATCAACTACTTACACCTGTAAACATGCTTTAGTTTCTGGTTAAACTTAGACCAGAAAAAGTTACTTTCGTTGCTCTCTCATGGCTGTGGTAGAATTTGCACTTGGGATTTCAGGTAGCAACTTCTGAAAAGCAAACAGTGCAGTTGGTTAAAATTCCTACCACCAGTTTCTAGCCCAGGTTGGCTAGACACTACCTGGGTTGCTCAGTCCTGGGGCAGGGGCCAGGAGAAAATGAGGCAAAGGAATCCCAGGCATCTCATTTAAAAACAGGGCTGGCCCTAGAGGGGCTCTAGGGCATAAATGTCAGCCTATGAAATATTGGTTATTCTGGTGGGGAATGTGCCATAGTGTGTATAAATCTCAAACACCTGCAAAATCACTTGGAGTCAGTATCAAGGCTGCCTAAATTCACACATCACAGCTGGAACTGTAAAAGGCTATCCATGCAATTTTAGCCCTTATTCACAGCAGGCCCTCTAAATCCACATCATAGGGTGACAAGTATCAAAGGGGTAGCTGTGTGTGTTTGTGTGGTGTGTTTTTTGTGTGTGTGATAACAAAAGGCATGAGGAGTCTGGTGGCACCTTAAAGACCCAGTCTGTATCCAAAGGGTGAGTAATTCAGCTTTTCCCACAGCCTCAGCTCTACCTTTCCTATTTGACAGGTAGCAATCCCTGCTATGAAAAATACATAGCAAACCACCTTTTAACATAATACAGATTAAAATAAAAGCTTTTGAATTTCAAATGAAGGTGATACAGTACCCATACTACAGAGGACATAGGTTCTGTTTAGTGCACCACATACCCTGGGAAAGCCAAAACACTGGGGCCCTTGTGCTTAAAGGTATTTAGGCATTGCACCACTCAGCATTGCAGGACCTCCCTGAGACACAACTTTCATTTACAAGTGATATAGGCACTAAGTGCTGAAGTCACTCACTGAAAATGAGACTTACATTGCTCTGCAAAACCCATGACAACCGTGTCTAAACACTTTATAGCTCAGAGCAGCCCAGTTTTATTTTTAAAGTTCTTTAATCTAAAACCCAGGCCCAACTTGAGGTTGCTATGATAGCTTATTTACCACCTATGTCCTAGGTTATTCCCAGCCCTGCTACTCCCTTGAGTCATTTCTATGCTTTGTGCCTCTGTAAAAGGGGCCACATGATACCACTTGTAAAATGGGGATAACAGTTCTCGGTAATCATGCAGTATTTTAAAATCCGGTTATATTCAGTACCTAGCACAAGGGGGCCCAGTTGCAGCAGGGTAGCACATGGAGGCCCCAGCTGCAACTATTACAGCTGTGAACTTCCTCATGTGCACAAGTGCTAAAGTTTGCACAATGTAGCTGTACTCAAAGTCAATGGGAGAGAAGCTGTTCCAGATGCATTTTTCTAAGCCACTCTTTCTACAGAGGGAAAACTGATATAGTGGTTCTGGAATACCTACGTTCTATAAAAGCCACCATGAATGCCTTGCCTACACTAGCAAGGGAGATACAGCTTATTGCAGCAAAAGTTTGTTGCCAGGATCATTTATGACTTCAGCAAATGAAATAAGTAGGGCTGTCAATTAATTGCAGTTAACTCAAATTAATCAAACAGTGCAATTAAGCACAATTTTTTTAAAACAATAGACTACCAATTAAAATTAAATATTTTTGGATGTTCTAAATTTTCAAATCGACTTTTATTACAATACAATGTATACAGTGCTCACTCTATATCATTTTTCTTACAAATATTTGCACTGTAAAAATGATAAAAGAAATAGTATTTTTCAATTCACCTCCTATAAGTACTGTAGTACAATCTCCTTATCAGGAAAGTGCAACTTACAAATGTAGACTTTTTTTGTTTTGTTACATAACTGCTCTCCAAAACAGAACAATGTAAAACTTTAGAGCCTACAAGTCCACTCAGTCCTACTTCTGCCAATTTGTAAGACAGACAAGTTTGTTTACATTTACAGGAGATGCTGCTGCCTGCTTATTTACAATGTCACCTGAAAGTGAGAACAGGTGTTCGCATGGCACTTTTGTAGCTGGTGTTGCAAGGTATTTATGTTCCAGATATGCTAAACATTCATATGTCCCTACATGCTTCGGCCACCATTCCAGAGGAGATGCTTTCATGCTGATGATGCTTAAAAAATAATGCATTAATTAAATTTGTGACTGAACTCCTTGGGGGAGAACTGTATATCTTCAGCTCTGTTTTACCCACATTCTGCCATATATTTCATGTTATAGCAGTCTCAGATGATGACCCAGCACGTTTGTTTTAAGAACACTTTTACTGCAGATTTAACCAAATGCAAAGAAGGTACCAATGTGAGATTCCTAAAAATAGCTACAGCACTTGACCCAAGGTTTAAGAATCTGAAGTGCCTTCCAAAATCTGAGAGGGACGAGGTGTGGTGCACACTTTCAGAAATCTTAAAAGAGCAACACTCAGATGAGGAAACTACAGAACCCGAACCACCAAAAAGGAAAATCAACCTTCTGCTGGTGGCATCTGACTCGGATGATGAAAATGAACATGCGTCCTTCCACTCTGCTTTGGATAGTTATTGAGCAGAACCCGTCATCAGCATGGATGCATGTCCTATGGAACTGTGGTTGAGGATGAAGGGACATATGAATTTTTAGCACATCTGGGACATAAATAGCTTGCAATGCCAGCTACAATAGTGCCATGCAAATGCCCACTCTTACTTTTAGGTGACATAAACAAGAAGCAGCAAGCATTATCTCCTGCAAATTGTATCCAAGTTTGTTTGTTTGTTTGTCTGAGTGATTAGCTGAAGTAGGACTGAGCGGACTTGTAGGACAAAGTTTTACATTTTTGTTTTCTATGCAGTTATTTTTTGTACATAATTCTACATTTGTAAGTTCAACTGTCATGATAAAGAGATTGTACTACAGTACTTGTATGAGGTGAATTGAAAAATACTATTTCTTTTGTTTTTTACAGTGCAAATATTTGTAATAAATATAAAGTGAGTACTATACACTTTGTATACTCTGTTGTAATTGAAATCAATATATTTGAAAATGTAGAAAACATCCAAAAATATTTAAATAAATTGTATTCCATTAGTGTTTAACACAATTAATTGCAATAAATATTTTTAATCACACGATTAATCGTGATTCTTTTTTTTAATCGCTTGACAGCCCTAGAAATAAGCTATATTTGCAAAGGACTTTCTTCCCCAGTATATCTGCATCTATACAGGGTGCTTTTGCTGGCATAGCATTCCTAACTGACAGTTATGCCAGCAAAAAGCAGACTAGACAAAATATTTATTAACCTTGCAGAATTCCTTATGTATGCATAAACTACCTTTAATAACTCCTTAACTATTATCCCAAGACACCTACCTCTCTCTTTCCTGAAAAGTTACCAGTTCTTCCCCCAATCTTATGAGAGAAGAAAAGAGAAGAAAAAAAACTAGAAAAAGTTCAAGTTTAGGTTGGACCCATGTAACCTAATGCATACTAGTTAAGTGATCTAAACTCAGCTATTTTCCTAGTGCAGATGCAGGGCAACATCTTTAACATATTAGCTGGTCAATTTCTAGCCTAGGCTCCTGTATCTATATTAATAAAAAAAGGTTGGCTTTAGCTACCATGGTGTAGCTAAATCTGAAGTAAATTCAAAACTTTCCCTGGTTAAGGCAAACCCTACAGAGTGTTTCACAGGTTCAGCCAAGATGTTTGGGAATTATGATAAACCAAATCAAAAGGGTAAATTTTCAAGAAGTGAAAACACCTCTTGTTAGATGCAGAGCTCCCAAATACCATCTCCAGTTTGCCTCAAACTTTAGAGACCAATTCAGCCCTGGCATAAGAAAAATGTCATAGAGCTTGGTTTATTTCTGGTAAATTTAGGGTTCAGACTTTGTGCAACAGAGAACAAGTATTTGCAGGACATGGGTCTTAGGCAATAAGGTGCAGAACAGGCTGATTATGGAAGGCCAGCATCTCTAGCTATTAAACTGCATTAACACTACAAATAATTAGTATAATTACAATATAGTATTCTTAGAATTTGTGAGAGACTTTAAATAATCCATACCAAATCAGCTGGGAAACCACACACCACTGCTCCTTTGTTAGCGAGGAAAAACAGCTTCTCCTAATTAGCAATAGTTGCTAGGCAGGGTGTGGCATCCTATAGGAGTCCAGTTGAATGAAAGAATAGTGCCAGTCAAAGAAATAGGCTACCTCATACATTAGTTTGCTGTACAGCCAAAATGCTTCTGAAATAAATGTAGTCAAACTTTACTAATTCTGGGTC
>QXTE01000259.1:1949215-1989390 GCA_003942145.1 Platysternon megacephalum | reverse complement strand
GGCAAAGGCAGCAGGTCCAAGCCCAACCTTGCCTGTGATGAGTGGCATAGACTGTAGTCGGCCCCAGGGAGTGGGGCTAGATGGTGACTGGCAGTAGCCGTACACTGAGGCAAGATGGGGATAGTGGGTGGGGCTTCCCCTGGGAGGGGGAGACCCAGAGAAAGGGGCACTGAGGTCCTGGGAGGGACACGGGGGCCAAGTGGCAAATGGATCACTGGCCTGCAGAGGGTGCTCCTGGCTGGAAAATGAGCTAATTCCCAAGGATGACCAGCAGGAGGCGCCGCAGGGGTGAGTCTGAGCTCCCTTACACTCCCTTAGAAATAGATGGTAACTAGAGGTGTACACTACACATCTGATAAGAATCGGTTTACTTCACAATTGTGACACAAGCCATTATTGATTTCAACAGTATCTCCATTTTGGTGATGAATGGTGCTCCCAGCGCTACACTATGTGAAAAAAGGTCTGTATAAGAACCTAATATTCAGACAGCCTAAATGCAGCACCGGTCATGTGCAGTACATACATAATGGGCTAAATTCAGAGCTGGTGCGAACTGGTGCTACTCTGTAGCGAGCAGTGGAGATGCACTGCTTCACCACTCCATTAGTTTAGCTGGTGACATTTAGCATATTAATTTTCCAATAGCACACAAATTGTTGCTTCAGTGAAGACAGTATTTAAACATAGATACCGGTATGTAGAGACAAAGATCAGCCATTTCCTCTTGATCCAATGCCTCTAGTCACATGCTGGAATATGTGGTTCAAAGCAGTGAAACATTAGAGTATTTGGATACTTGCAAGGATCTTGAAGCAAAACTTGCTACAACAACTGACGCTCACAGCCCCTAATATTCTAAGGCTACTCCCCTAGTTGCAGCATAGATGTAATTTGTAGCTTGCATTGGCACACCCATGCTAGCATTCATCTAGCTAGCACAGCTAAATAGAACTGAGGATGGGGTTGTGCAGGAGTCAGTGTGGGCTGCACCCCTGGCCTCCCAGGTATGCATTCGCATTGTTAGCCTGTGCTGGAGCCCGCACCTCATTTCTATTTTTAGTGCGCTAGCTGGGTTAAAGCTAGCATGCGTAGGTCTGCACGAGCTGCAAATGACCTCTGGTTTTAGTGTAGCTATAGCCTGTGTTTGATACAAAAGGGTACTGGTTTGATGATACTGCGTTCACAGCAGTGAATGCAGAGTCAGTCACTTCAAAGCCAAAGTGATGGGCCTGGTATAAGAACCTGTAATGGGGCGGGTCCGGGGCTCGACCCTCTCAGGGGAAGAGGGGAGCCACACCGGCCCGCTGGTTGTACGTGGGCTCCAGTCCTATGCTGCAAGGTGGAGCAAGAAACAGTACAAAGGAAGAACAGTCGACAGTACAGGAGCTCAGACCTTTGGGTCAGGGCTGAGCAACAACAGTACAGGGGCTCAGACCTTTGGGTCAGGGCTGAGCAATAACAGTACGGATGCTCAGGCCTTTGGGGTCAGGACTGAGCAACAACAGTACGGATGCTCAGGCCTTTGGGGTCAGGACTGAGCAACAACAGTACAGGGGCTCAGACCTCTGGGTCAGGGCTGAGCAATAACAGTACGGAGGCTCAGGCCTTTGGGTCAGGGCTGAGCAGTCAGTATGGGGGCTCAGGCCTTTGGGGCAGGGCTGAGCAACAACAGTACAGGGGCTCAGACCTCTGGGTCAGGGCTGAGCAATAACAGTACGGAGGCTCAGGCCTTTGGGTCAGGGCTGAGCAATAACAGTACGGAGGCTCAGGCCTTTGGGTCAGGGCTGAGCAATAACAGTACGGAGGCTCAGGCCTTTGGGTCAGGGCTGAGCAGTCAGTACGGGGGCTCAGGCCTTTGGGTCAGGGCTGAGCAATAACAGTACGGATGCTCATGCCTTTGGGGTCAGGACTGAGCAACAACAGTACGGAGGCTCAGGCCTTTGGGGGCAGGACTGAGCAACAACAGTACAGGGGCTCAGGCCTTTGGGTCAGGGCTGAGCAGTCAGTACGGGGGCTCAGGCCTTTGGGTCAGGGCTGAGCAGTCAGTATGGGGGCTCAGGCGTTTGTGTCAGGGGTGAGCAACAACAGTACAGGGGCTCAGACCTCTGGGGCAGGACTGAGCAACAGCAGCCCGAGGGGGATAACTGCCACCCGCACCGGGGTGGCAGGGGGGGCACAGGCCCTCCCACTCCACTGTGTCCCGGCCCGGGGCCCTAGACAGCGGTCTTCACCGCTGACGGTCAGTGGGGATCCTGGCCGCAACACACTGACATCGGCTCAGTTTGTTCAGCAGCCTGACTAAGGTCGGCTGCCCCCGGGCCACTTCCAACATCCCCCCTTGGGCCTACCTGGTGCACGGCGTCCGGCCCCGGGAAGTCCCACGGCATGTACTCCTCCCAACCCGGGCTGGGTGGTAGGTCGGGTAGGTTCTCGGGGAAAGTCGGCGAGATCTGCTCCGGGGGTTCCTCGCGGTTGTAGCAGGGGAGCGGGGGAGTTCTGGGCGGCTCCTCCTCGTAGGGTGCTCGGGGAAGCTCCGGCGGGTCCTCCCAGTAGCGGTCGAGGGGACCCTCGGGCCAGTCCAGGTAGCTGCTTGGGGCTTCAGTAAGCTCCTCTTCGGGCGCTTCCCCAGGTAGGTCTGCTCCCGGCGGTGGCTGAGCTGGGATGGCCGGCTTTTATTCTTCGGGGTCGCCGCCTGACCCTCTGAGGGGCGGGCTCACCGCTCTGTGGCCCCCCCCCTTCCTGTTACCGGTGCTCAACCCTCTCAGGGGAAGAGGGGAGCCACACCGGCCCGCTACAGAACCCATATAGAACAAAAGAAATAGAAACTCATTGTGGAATTTAAAAGGTGCTCTGTATCCAGCCATCTAATATACATTCATATAGCGGATCTCCTGCACTGGTCAAAAGTGAAGTGACAAAGTGCGCACAACAGCATCACGTTGCTAGATAGAGGTGTACTATAGAGGTCTGAGCACAGGTGTGG
Organism: Platysternon megacephalum; assembly: GCA_003942145.1. NCBI lineage: Eukaryota > Metazoa > Chordata > Testudines > Platysternidae > Platysternon > Platysternon megacephalum. The sequence goes on along the minus strand of QXTE01000259.1, from coordinate 1,986,404 downwards.
GAGCCAGGTATTCTCAAATTCCAATCCTAGCTCTGATACAGACTCCCACTTTGCCCCCTTGTACATACAGTTTCCCTTGTGTTAGGAATCTAGTTTTGAATGCAGGTTTTAGAAACATTTTCTGCAATGTGATTATGCTGAAGAGGTGCATAATATTTCAAAACTGATCACTACCTAGTCCTGAATGCTTTACAAAAGGTTTCGCCTTTATAAAAAACAAACAAAGCTTTGTCTTGTTCACACCTGTTAACAGCATTTGCAGAAAAAATTGATTCCTAGTTAGGGCCTTAACCTCCTTGCTTCTTTCACCATCTATACAATGGTGAGAGTAATACTTAATTACCTCCCTCCCTCCCAGGAGTGTTGAGGCTTAATTAACTCATGTTTGTAAAACACTAAAGATGAAAAGCACTAAGAGCCTGATTTACAGTAGGTGCTGAGCATTCAAGGTTTCCACTGACTTGATTTGCAATTGTAAGTGGTCATCACTTTTGAAAAATTGGGCCCCAGGTTTTGTGATTCTCATTAATAAAAAGAATCAGAGCTTTTCAATGAAATAAACGATCAACTGCAACAAAAAACGTGAACAGAGACTGGACAAAAAGTTCTCATCCTGGGATGTTTGCATTTCCTATCCATTGCAAGCACTAAAACTTGTAAATGAATCCGCACTGAATGTTATTTCAGTCTTTAACAATGCAGCATGGTCAGAGATTGCAGCTTTCCTTTTCTATGAATCTCAGCACAGCATCAAGGAAATGATGGTCACAGCTTTGGTGTGACGTTAATATACAGGGTCTGATCATATAGCTACTGTACAATGACCTTATAGAAAGATGCTATACAATTTAATACATATTAATAACTTTGTTATTGTCTTTTTGGACCATCCTATAGAATTTCATAGAGAATTATATCCCCATTATAGAAATGTTAAAGGATAGTTTTAAAAGACTGTAGCAAGGATCTAATTCTCTATTACATTCTATAGGTTTTTAGAGTAACTTCTATAGAACCCTATTACATTTCTATAGAGCTCAAATGATTCTTTATTAAATTATATAGGACTTTTTTTTAAGGGCAGGGTCTGCGATAATGATGCAGAAGGAGAAGTTTCTAAGTACCGATAAGTGCTCACTAACCAATGCCACAGAATTAAAGGAGAGACTCTCTAGGTACCACATAATCATCAAGTTATTAGCAAACTAGGAGATCACAGAAGTGCAAAAAAAGGTGTGGGTTTTCTCCTGTCTTCAGCACAGTATGCCGGCTGGATAGCCTCTCCCAACCCCTCCAACACCCTCTCTCTGCTGGCTTCTCTTTATAGTTCTCTTTAACCTCCCTTCTTTCCCCAGTTATTCCACAGCATTCTCTGACTCTCCCATTCTCCCCAGTTCTCAGTGGCCCTGTTTGCCTGCCCAGCTCACTGTGACCTCTCCTCTCTATTCCCAGCTCTGAGACTCCCACCGTGACTGCAAGGTCTCTGTAAAGCCCCCTCCCTCTCTGAGTCTCTCCTTAAGCGTCTCTATGAGCTCAGTCTCCTTTTTCTCCATCTCTCTGTAAGTTCTGCATGAGTCTTCCAGAGACAAAAGGAAACTCAACACTACAGTATTAATAAGTGATAGCCAGTCCCCTCATTTCCCTTTCCTCTCCTCTTCTCAGGCAAGCAAGTGATCTGCCTCTGGCAGGGATAACAGAAAGCCAGGCCTCCAAACGCAGCCATTACACTTTCACTCACCCCCAGCAGACCATTCTGGGGCATACTGCAGGCTGCAAAACAGTCTTCCAGACAAGTTAGCACCTGAACAAGTGGATAAGTGAACTAGGACTCATTGGCTGCTTTACAGCTCACACCAGCATCTCAGCTGACCAAAAACTGACAACAGGGGTCTGTTTTGGGGCCAAGATACTACATTATCTCCTCTTAATGGCTGTGACTTGCCGGGAAAACACAATCAGTCTTTTTTGCCACTTGCCCCAACCCTGGCAACAACACGGGGCATCCTGGACTACCTGTTGTAAAGTGCATCCCTAACATGTGGGCAGGGCCGCCTCTAGGATTTTTTCCGCCCCAAGCAGAAAAAAAAACCTCCGAGAGCACAACTGCCCAAGCAAAAAAAAAATAAAACAACCCGGAATGCCACCCCTGGAATTGTGCTGCCCCAAGCACGTGCTTGGTTAGCTGGCACCTAGAGCCGGTCCTGCATGTGGGGAAGGAGGTGGGACTAGAGGTCACTGTGCAGCTAGGGTTAAATAGAGCCATCAGGACCCTGTCTTTCTGCATCCATCTGTTGTCTCTTGTCTTGTACTTAGATTGTAAGCCCCTTGGGACAGGGACCATCTTTGTGTTCTGTGCTTGTACAGTGCCTAATGCAAGGGGGCCCGGCCCATGAATAAGGGGTGCTACAGTAATAGATAGATTAGATAGATAAATATTACTTGTGGCGGGGGCTCTGGTGAACTTGGAGGTTAGTTGTAGTTACCCTCCCCAATGGACAGCTCCGCCCTCAACCAATCTTGTGCAAACCCCAGGACTCCTCTCCACCCAGCAGAGCATCCAGCCTGCTCACCCACATCTGACCGAGTGCCTGCTCAATGCCACCGCCCATAAGGGCCTAGTCGGTGCCCTTACTCAAAGCACCCTCATCTAACTGAGCACCCAAACCCTAACCCAAGAGAAGGGTCTCACTCAAAAGAGCGCCTGGCCAGCGTCCTCACTAAAAGGAGTGCCTACATAGCGCTCTCACCCAACAAAGCCCCCCAGCTCACTGCCAGCTCAATTTAACCATGGCAGTTCCATGGAAACTATGAGCCAACTGGTCTACTTTTCAAAGCCCCTCAGAGAGCTCAGCAGATGCTCCCTTGTCCCCAGCTCTTATTAAACCAATTAGACTAAATGATTCATATTGCACCCTTGGGCAAGAAGCTGAGAAAACAGCTAATGAAAGGACAGAGCGAAGGGTGAAGGAGTTTCGTGTAAGTGCAATTTATAACCTCCCCCCTTTCCCTGGTCTCCCAGGCCTTTCCCGTCCAAAAATAAAAAGCAACAATTAAACCTCTCTGTAAGATTCTGAAAGCTGTTGCTATGGCTGAATGTGATGGCAATTAAAAGGCTGCACTAATTCCTTATTGATACCTTGGAAAAACCCTCTCAGTCAACACTAATATGATGTGGATTATTTATAATCTGGGATTTGATTTACTAGGGACAAAGAAAGTCCTCCTCCCCCCATCTGAAAAAGAGGTGACATTAAGGTCTAATCAACCAGTCAGACCAGTGCTCAGTAAGATATGGGCTCTGCAGACCTCAGCTTGACTACCCGAAGACATCCATGCAGCATCAACACTGATGAACAGGTGAGGAGCTGCAGTTGAGAACACCTGCCCAGGAGGCCAATATGTTCACTTTAATCATGCCCTGAGAGACATTAAAATGCACACATAAAATTGACACTACAAAAACATCAAGGGGTTCCACAGTTAGTCTCTCTCAACTGCTTCTTCATCCATTTTGCTCAGTTTCAAAGTCAAAAGAGGTTGTTGTTTTTTAACTGCCAACGTCACAAGCTGCAACCTGGAATCTGAAAATCAAGCCAGGTGCTTTGTGCTCCTCACTAGTAACAATGTTCATGCCTCTGGCACCTGTGGTCAATTACCTTACAAACTGTACAGCTGCCTACTTATGTTTAACCAGTTGTACAGCTATCAGTGCAGACTGAATACTTCAAAAATAATCACAAATATTAATTCAAATTTGAAAATGAATTTGCTTGGGTCCTGTTGATGCTCCTGTTGTGTTTGCTTGCCAAAAGTGTTTGTGATTGACTTATACTAGCACAAACAACTGAAAAGAGAATAGTTTAAGGCAGAGGTTCTCAAACAACCCCCTTCTGACGACAAAAATTACTACATGACCCCAGGATGGGGGACTGAAGCCTGAGCCCACCTGAGCCCCTCCACCCTGGGTGAGTGGGGGCCAAAACCCAAGGGCTTCAGCTCCAGGAAGGGGGCCTGTAACCTGAGCCCCGCCCCCCAGGGCTGAAGCCCTCAGGCTTCTGCTTCGGTCCTGGGCAGTGGAGCTGGGGCTTCGGCCCTGGGCCCCAGCAAGCCTAAGTCAGCCCTGGTGACCCCATTAAAATGGGGTCGCGACTCACTTTGGGGTCCCGACCCACAGTTTGAGAACCGCTAGTTTAAGGTCAGACTTTTGATTTCTCAAAATCAAATTTCAATTCACTTTCTAGAAGCATTTATATCAGAAACTTGATTCTTATTCAGTCAGGAGACAAACAATATGTACCACAACTAAACAACACAGATCCTATTTTGTCAAACATTAAATACATGAGAGAAGATTGTGCTCTGGTCATAAATGTTCCCTAAGCAAAACCCAGGTGAAATGTATTAAATAAATAATTTTTTGAAAATTATGTACTCAGCACTAATAGTTCAACAGTTGTTGAACTAAACACAACTCACAGAGATCTGTCTGGGGCTATCAGCTTGCAGATGCTGTTCAAGCTCACCCAAGTTTTGCTCATTTCAATTAGAGATCAATATTGGCACGTTAACTCCATGTAACAGAGTTCTCTCTTAACAGGCATTGCCCGCTCTACACCCTATGCCCATACATAATGCTCTCCCTGAGCATGCAATGCAAGCCCCATGCAGGAATTTAGTGTTTATTATCCTGGATCAGACCATTGGTCCAGCCCATCAGATATCCTGGCTTTGGCAGTGGCCAGTTCCAGATGCTTTGGAGGCAGGACAAAAGAACCCTCAAGCACCTACAGTAGTATTGCTTTATGTTAAGGAAAAATGTCCTCCTGACCTCACACAGGCAATCAGCTTATGCCCTTAAGCACAAGAGCTAATTAGCTCATTTTAGTATGCATAGCTGTAAATGTTATTAGTCATAAAATTATCCAGCCTTCTAAAAAATTCAGCCACAGTATTTGTCTCATTGACCTGTGGCACCAAATTAATGATGTTGACAATAGCCTACCCACTGCAGGATTGATTTGATTGTAAATTTACTGCTCTTTAAATGGAGTGACTCCTTGTTCTTATGTGATTGATCAGTCTCCTCCATTTTACCCTGACCCATTTTCAGTGTAGCCTGCATAATTTAAATACCACTTGCAGGCCTGCTCTTAACTCTTCTCATTTCTTGGCTAAATATTCTTGTGAATATCTTCAGCCCTTAACTATCTTTGTTGGCCTTCTCTGGTCCTTTTCAAACTTCATTCTGTCTTTCTGAATGTTGAAGTGTCCAGAATTAGTCACGGTGCTCCATATGGAAACGTATCCTTGCCCAACTAGAAAGTCAGAGTGCAATGAAATCTACAGGGATCCTTCCACTCATTTCAGTTGGCTTTGCATCAGGCCCTAAGCTTCCATCCTACTTGTTTTTTTTAATCTGCTACTGTAAACTGGACAGACAACTTCATCACTTAGCCAATTTTTAATACATGACATATTGAACATAAGAACGGCCATACTGGGTCAGACCAAAGGTCCATCTAGCCCAGTAACCTGTCTTCCAACAGTGGCCAATCCCAGGTGCCCCAGAGGGAATGAACAGAACAAGTAATCATCAAGTGATCCATCCCCTGTTGCCCATTCCCACCTTCTGGCAAACAGAGGCTAGGGACACCATCCCTGCCCATCCTGGCTAATAGCCATTGATGGACCTATCCTCCATGAACTTACCTAGTTCTTTTTTGAACCTGTTATAGTCTTCGCTTTCACAATATCCTCTGGCAAGAAGTTCCACAGGTTGACTGTGTGTTGTTTGAAGAAATACTTCCTTATTTGTTTTAAACCTGCTGCCTATTAATTTAATTTGGTGACCCCCTAGTTCTTGTGTTATGAGAAGTAAATAACACTTCCTTATTTACTTTCTCCACCCCAGTCGTGATTTTATAGACCTCTATCATATCCCCCCCTTAGTCGTCTCTTTTCCAAGCTGAAAAGTCCCACTTTTATTAATGGCTCCTCATATGGAAACTGTTCCATACCCCTAATCATTTTTGGTGCCCTTTTCTGAACCCTTTCCAATTCCAATATATCTTTGAGATGGGGCGATCACATCTGCGTGCAATATTCAAGATATGGGCATACCATGGATTTATATAGAGGCAATATGATATTTTCTGTCTTATTATCTATCCCTTTCTTAATGATTCCCAACATTCTGTTAGCCTTTTTGACTGCCGCTGCACATTGAGTGGATGTTTTCAGAGCATTATTCACGACTCCAAGATCTCTCTCGAGTGGTAACAGCTAATTTAGACCCCATCATTTTATATGGATAGTTGGGATGATGTTTTCCAATGTGCATTACTTTGCATTTATCAACATTGAATTTCATCTGCCATTTTGTTGCCCTGTCACCCAGTTTTGTGAGATCCTTTTGTAGCTCTTCGCAGTCTGCTTGGGACTTAACTAATCTTGAGTAGATTTGTATCTGCAAATGTTGGCGCCTCACTGTTTACCCCTTTTTCAAGATCATTTATGAATATGTTGAATAGGACTGGTCTCAGTACAGCCCCTGGGGACACCACTATATACCTCTCTCCATTCTGAAAACTGAACATTTATTCCTACCCTTTGTTTCCTATCTTTTAACCAGTTACCAATCCATGAGAGCACCTTCCCTCTTATCCCATGACAGCTTACTTTGCTTAAGGGCCTTTGGTGAGGGACCTTGTCAAAGGCTTTCTGAAAATCTAAGTATACTATATCCACTGGATTCCCCTTGTCCACATGCTTGCTGACCCCCTCAAAGAATTCTAGTAGGTTTTTAAGGCATGATTTCCCTTTACAAAAAACATGTTGACTCTTCCCCAACAAATTAAGTTAATCTATGGGTCTGACAATTTTGTTCTTTACTATAGTTTCAACCAGTTTGCCCGGTACTGAAGTCAGGCTTACTGGCCTGTAATTGCCAGGATCACCTCTGGAGCCCTTTTTAAAAATTGGCGTCACATTAGCTATCCTTCAGTCATTTGGTACAGAAGCTGATTTAAATGATAGGTTACAAACTACAGTTAGTAGTTCTACAATTTCACATTTGAGTTCCCTCAGAACTCTTGGGTGAATACCAGCTGCTCCTGGTGACTTATTACAGTTTAGTTTATCAATTTGTTCCAAAATCTAGACATCTCAATCTGCAACAATTCCTCAGATTTGTCAACTAAAAAGAATGGCTCAGGTTTGGGAATTTCCTTCACATCCTCAGCCATGAAGACCAATGCAAAGAATTCATTTAGTTTCTCTTTAATGGCCTTATCATCCTTGAGTGCTCCTTTAGCATCTCGATAGTCCAGTGACCCCACTGGTTGTTTACCAGGCTTCCTGCTTCTGATGTACTTAAAAAAATTTTTGCTATTATTTTTTGAGTCTTTGACTAACAGTACTTCAAATTCTTTTTTGGCCTTCCTAATTATATTTTTACACTTCATTTGCCAGAGTTTATGCTCCTTTCTATTTTCCTCACTAGGATTTAACTTCCACCTTTTAAAGGATGCCTTTTTGTCTCTCACTGCTTCTTTTACTTTGTTGTTTAGCCACGGTGGTACTTTTTTGGTTCTCTTACTATGTTTTTTAATTTGGGTATACATTTAAGTTGAGCCTCTTTTATGGTGTCTTTAAAAAGTTTCCATGCAGCTTGTAAGGATTTCACTTTTAGCACTGTACCTTTTAATTTCTGTTTAACTAACTTCCTCATTTTTGTGTAGTCCCCTTTCTGAAATTAAATGCTACCATGTTGGGCTGCTGTGGTGTTTTCCCCACCACAGGGATGTTAAATTTAATTATCTTATGGTCACTATTACCAAGCGGTCCAGCTATATTCACCTCTTAGACCAGATCCTGTGCTGCACTTAGGACTAAATCAAGAATTGTCTCTCCTCTTGTGGGTTCAACTAGCTGCTCCAAGAAGCAGTGTTTTAAGGTCTTCTGCATCCCGTCCTGAGGTGACATGTAGCCACTCAATATGAGGATAGTTGAAATCCCCCATTATTATTGAGTTTTTTATTTGTATAGCCTCTCTAATCTCCCTGAGCATTTCAGAGTCACTATCACCCTCCTGGTCAGGTGGTCAGAAATATATCCCCACAGCCCAAGCCCTGCAAGCTTGAGTCAGCTGATCCAGCCGTGGGTCTTTTACTGCTGTTTAGACGTACCTTTGGAGTCCAGACACAGGGCCCTGCAGCAAGGATCCTGAAAGCTGTCAGAGCCCCAGCTTGTGCTAGGTTTCTCAGGGCACATAAGGCTCCCTAACGTGGAGCTGGGAACCCTTTGCTCTACCCGGGGCTTGGCTCCTAAGTCCACAGCAGGGAGCCTAGAAGCCGAGCTCCAAATGGGGCTCTCAGGTCTTCCAGGCTCCCTGCCAGAAGAATTAACACACACACCCCTACCGTATGTCTACAATGAATTCCTCACAATTAGGCTTCTTGGCGGAGGTCAAGAATGGACATGATTGGATAGGAAGAGAGTTACTAGCAGGAAAAGACACTCTCCATGGCATCATCTCCTTGGAAACCTAGTTCCCAAGTTCATGCTGACCTGCCAGCAGTAATTTACATTAACTCCCACTACTAGATGCCTTCAAATCTACCCCCCGCTCCCCCCGATGGGAAAGCTTTTGAGCCAGGCACTGTTGGATAGGTCATGACAGCAGGTGACAGAGCACCCGATGAGTATCACAGAGGTCTGAGATGCCACGTAGACACTCTGCATGATCTCCCTATGGATCTGCGATATCCATAGGTAAGGAGGGCCATACCCCTGCTAACTTTGTGGGTGGCAGTATAAGCGCAGAGTTTCTAATGTGCTGGGGGGTGCTCCACCCCAGGCCCCACCCTGCTCCGCCCCTTCTCCCAAGGACCCAGCCCCTTCCCTGCCCCCTCTCCCAAGTGCGCCCAGCCCTCGCTCCTTCCCCCCAGCGCCTCCTGCACACCACAGAACAGCTGATTGCGGCAGGTGGGAGGCACTGGGAGGGAGGGGGAGTCACTAATGGGAGGCTGCCAGTGGGTGCTGAGAACCCACCATTTTTTCCCCCCAGGGGTGCTCCAGGCCTGGAGCACCCACGGAGTCGGTGCCTATGGGCGGCAGTGGACCTTCTGATAGCCTAGCTTGTGAGTGCTCTGGGACATGTACTGCCTTTGTGCTATTTGTTTGTACAGTGTCTTGCACCATGGAGCAGTACGGTGCTCCTACAACAGAACTAGTAACCAGTAATAATGTGTGTTATGTTGGCTACGTGCAGGATGTGAGGATAGGGATGAGGTTGTTTTCAAAATGTCAAAACTTAATTATGGCTTCTCAGACTTTTAGACACTTTTTTTAACTACAACATTCTTCTGATGCTTAAGTGACTTATGGTAACAACCTTAGCTCTGTTAGCAAAGACTTCACCTAGAACTGTGAAGGTGCCCAAAAGCCTTTGGGCACTGGCACACCTGCCAGCATCTGAAAGGTTCAGACTGAGACATTTGGGATGACAGACAGGCAGACAACGTGTAACTTTAGCTAAAAAGCTTAGACAGAAGGCATGTTTACACTGAAGTTAGAGGTAAATTGCAGCATGTGTATACATACTCCAGGCAGCTATAATCTAGCTAGTTCGGGTGTAAATAGCTGTGAAGCTGTGGCAGCACGGGCTTGCCACCTGAGTAAGTGCCCATGCTTCCGGGTGGGCTTGTACAGCCCATGCGACTGTGGCTTAACTGCTATTGGTATCGGAGCTTGCCAAATTAATGCTAGCTTGGGTATATCTACGTGCTGCAAACACAACTTCAACTGCAGTGTTGACATACCCTAAGAGACTCTTTGAGAGGGTAGACTGGGGAAATGAGGAACATTATGCTAAAAATAGTGGGGATGGTCTCCCCTAAATTGGGATTCTGGGAATGGATGGCAATAGGCATCAACAAATCATTATGGTTACAGCCCTGTGCCTGGGGAGGTATGAACATTTCATTCAATTACATCATCATCTGGAGCCCCACTTACACTCTTGAATAAGGAGAGGCCCACCAGGGTTGAGATAGCAACGGGCGTGGCTGGTCAGGGCTGAGGTGCATTTGGAGGGCTATGTGGGAGCTCAGATCTGACTTATCAGAGGGTGCTGAAGAACAGGAGTGAGACTTGCTGGCAGAGCAGTGGGAGGGCCAAGACTACAACAGCTAGAAATGCTGTAAATTGGGGCCCTATCTCGATGCACAACCAGAATGCGTTTTTCAATCCCATGAGCTCAATCAAGTTAGCCTAACATGATTGAAAAGCCCCACTCAGATGCAGCCTAACATATCTGAAGCCATGTTAGCAGGCTGAGTTGTAGTTTGGGGGGGAGGGGGGGGGAGGAGCTTGCGTATGAGGGAAAGGGGCGGGGCAGGACTGAAATAACATGGGGTGCTGCAGGTCAGGAGTGAGGTGCTTTGGCAGAGCTTTGAAGAGTCCCAGGGCTGGAATCTCTAGAGGTGACAGCAATTCAGGATTGAAGTGCACTGGGAAAGCTGTGTGAGAAGCCCGGGAGGGTAGGTGCTGGAGGTATTCACTGAGGTGCACAGTCAAATATGTAAGGGAAATTTGCAAATTCCATACTCATCTTAATTTAGCTAATGTTCTTCATTTCCATTAGCATTACTCGCCCTCCAAAGAAACCAGGAAGGGAAAAATATTGTAACAGAAAATGAGTTGTACAATGTGCATTGCCAGGCAGAACTGAGCAGTGTCTGCAAAAAGGAGTACTTGTGGCACCTTAGAGACTAACAAATTTATTGTAGCAAGTTTTCGTGGGCTACAGCTCACTTCATCGGATGCATGTAGTAGAAAATACAGAAGGAAGATATTATATATATATATATATATATATACACACACACACGAAACAATGGGTGTTACTATACACAGTATAAGGAGAGTGATCAGTTGTCAGCAGGAGAGAAAAATAAGTGTCTGTTATGTGCATGTCTTTCAGGGGCAAGGACATGTGCAGGGGAGCAGCATGCATGTGTGGGAATTCTGTGGATCCAGTAATGGGTAGGTACATGCATGTACGAGGAGGGGTATGCATGTGGTGCCTGTCTGAGTGAATGGCAGGAAATGTGTAGGGAGATAGTGTAGTAGGGAGCGTACCTATGTTCTGGGAAAGAATGTGGAGGAGCACGTGGCAGTATGTAGGTAGAAATATGGTATGTATTCAATAGTAAACGCAGGAATGTAGTGTGCAGAAGGGAGGAGGGGCAGTCTGTATGTGGGAGAGGTGGAATTGCTCTGTGTATTGGCATTGGGTGTGTTTCTGTATGCGTTAATGTGAATGTTTATAGGGGCATATGGGTGGGTGGTTGTGGATGTATATGGGAAGGGGTGCACTGTGTGGGCAGTGTGTGAATACCACAGTGTGGGGATAGCGTGTGTGGGGTGCATGGGTGTGGGTACAGGAATGTGTAGGGAATCAGTAGCATACACATCTATAGTGTGTGCACACACAATTCCCTAGGACCCCATGGCTGGGCCACAGCAGCACCATCAGGGACCCCTACAAGCCACTTTTTGTTTTGAATTAACTCTTTCACCTCTGATGCCCTCACTGATCAGTAGCTCCCACAACAGGCTCTCTTGGCACCACAACTATGGTAGGGAGGGGGAAAGGCAGCAAGTGAGGTCCTATTATAAACACTCTTTAGTGTTGGTTTTTCCTCTCTTATCTCAATGACAGAACCATGATGAAAACCAGTCCTTCCCCCAACAGGAGAATGCAGCCTCCTTCCCTCGCTCCTAGTGATGTAATACAGTTTCTAAGTCTGCTATCAAAAAATCATAGGCTGTGATTTAATATTAACCCTGAGAAGTCTCACAGGGTTTAATTACAGGACATGGTGCATAGCCGCGCCACAGAGAAAACATCACTGACTACAGGCACATTAGGGAGGAGTGACATCCGGTCAGGCAGACAGGTAACACATGGCCCTTGACTCTGGCACAATGCACCAGACAGTGCTAGCAGGTGGCTTACACATAACGGTGCCTCCGACAAACTGCCAGATCCCTCACTCCAACTCCACAAGGGGATTCTGTATTCAGTGGAGTGAAGGAAGATCATGCTGAATCTAAACAAGATGTTCATTGCTAGCCATCTCCAAAGACCTTCTGTGCACAGGCCCAGCCTGTGTAACACCTTTCCTTCTCCCTCAGTGATGTGCTACATGAGGAAACGCAGACCAAAACTGTGACGTCACAGCCATTGGGAAAGGTAACAGTGGCCTGTAAGGTGTGTTCCACAGCTCCTCCACTGGGAATGCGGGGTTCTTGGGAGCGTGGGCTTACTTTCAGACAGGCATTGGTTACAATTGCTTTGGAAGTGTTACGAACGTGGGCATATTGGAACAGAAGACAGGTACAAAGATCACGTAGATAGGACCCTCTTCGTCCCCCCAAACACAATGCAAAGTTGTGGTGCAGCATTTTCCTTTTAAGGTTTCTTTATTTTATTTTTGAGATATTCACCAGCTGCTTCTTGGTGTCATTTCTGGTCTGAACAGCCATACACACACACCTGAATGCTCACACAGACGTGACACACAAGTGCAGAGACACCAACAGAAAGTCATCCACAGGGAAACAGCTACAGAAAAACATGTGCACACGTTTATTCACAATCATGCAAACACACAGACAGACGTGTTTTTTCCCATATGTGCGCATATCTAACTTCCTTGCTAACCTCTTCCTGATTTCATTCCCCCTCCTCTTTTCTTGTTCAAATACATCCAGCCTGATGCTCTTCACGAAGCACTGCCAAGTTCAAAGACAACTCTGGTAATACTCACGTCTGCTATCCTCACCAGCACGCTTCATAGCTAGAGTGATGCAAGCAGCCCCATGCACCCTTTGCACAAGAGAGTCCCTTATTACCACTTAACCAGTACCAAAGACTTTTGCACTGACCTATGTCACTCAGCAATAAACAAACACAGGGACCCAAGCCGAAGTGGCAGCACTGGTTCAACCTGATTATGAAATGCTCTGAGAAAGCTGCGGCATGTTAGCAGGTTTAAACCACTCCTCGCCTGTCGGATTGATCTGAGGATAATGAGCAATCTTAACATCTACAGATCCAAAGGAAGAGATCTCAGTGGAAAATTCAGGAGCTTGGCCGAGAGGGCAGGATCACCTTCGAGAATTCAAAGGCCTGGCTGGAGAGAGGGGGAAGCAGGATACTGTTACAGTGGGATTTAACAGACTGGTTTAATGCATTAGTTCAGTGGTGTCCAACCTTATTACACAGGAAGGCCACAAACCTCAGCACAACTTTGTGTGGGCCAAACAGATTCTACATATTTTAGTAAGACATCAAGTCACCTATATTGATTTATATTTTAAGTTCAGATTGTTTCATATGTATTTAGATAGGCTGTTTCTATGTACAGTATTGTGTATTTACACACTTAAGTAAACTAAAATGATTTAAGCATGACAAAACACTAATGAATCAGCCATTAGTATATTGTGTTGAAGTAGGCTGCGGGCCTTATAAAATTCTCCGGCGGGCTGTAGGTTGGGCATCCCTGCTTTAGTTGATAGGGTCCAGCTAAATGTATTTGTCCAGCAGGCCCAGCTAGTCTTGATTTTCTTCAAAGTGAAGCCTCGGGGGCAGTTCAGTCCCAGCCTGAGTGCAGCAGGTAACCTGAGTTTCCAGCTCATGATAGTTACCTATCAAACTTTGCCATCCAGCTCTTTAAACTTCCCATCAATTCTGACAACAGGAATGCAAATGAAATCTCAAGCATCAGCTAATGGAGTGCAGAGTGCGGAAGCGATTCCCAACAGCCCCCCAACCATCTACATACAGCCTTCTTCACTTGGCTAAATTCATTATCAGGATTTGGGGGGGAATTTTTTTTTGGGGGGGGGGCCTTCCTCTGAAACATCAGGCACTGGTCACTGTCAAGTGACAGGACACCGACTTCATAGAACTATGCTCTCCTCCACTGTGGCTGATCCTAATGCATGTTCCCATGCACTGTGGTTTGGACCCATTCCTCAAAAAAAGCAAGGCTAATGGATCTACACTGGGGTGGTGTTGCTTTGATCAGGGTCCCCTTCCCCCAGCAGCCAAGCACAAATTATCTCTGTTTTTTCATGTTAAAAATACCCTGATGGCCCCAAAGCAGCCACTTCTTTGGCCTCTGGCAAAGAAAAGGAAAGGGAAGCCAGAGACCCACTTGGAAGTTTGATTTTCTTATTTAACTGGAATGAAAATTACAGAGCCGTGCTGCTGGGAGGGAGGTGTCCTTGTTCAGAGCAGCTGTGCACATGGTTGATATGACAGCAAGGGGGGAAGCTGTCGCTCCCTTAGTTCCTTCTTCTCTTAGAGCCCTCTCTCCCCACAGAAAATGGTCAGCTTTAGTCCCCAGCTCATTTTATTGGAACATCTAATGAAAAGGAGACCAAACAAGGGGCTCCCTAGGGTGACGAGGTAGCAAGTATGGAAAAATCGGGACAAGGGGTGGGAGGTAATAGGGGCCTTTATAAAACAAAGCCTCGAAAATTGGGACATCTGGTCACCCTAGGGCTCCCACACATCTGTGTATGTCCTACCAGGGGGATTAAGGTGGCTGCATCACAGCTAGGTGGCCAGATGCCCAGACCCTCCAACTTTATCCATCCCGTCTGCCCTGGTTTCTTAGTTGATAAAAGGGGAAGTGGTATTTTGCCTCCATTTCAGTGCAAGTTGTTGTCTGGCAACCATGCCCAGGATTGAGATCAGGCCTTTCTTTGTTTTTACTGCCCTTCTGATTGTAGTCCTTCCCTCTCTGGGGCTCAGATTCCTTCATGCTGGGCCTTTGTGCACTGGCTGTTGGCATCCCTGTTAAACTATCTGTACCCAATGGAGTATGGACATTCTATATCTTTTAGCTACCTTAGCCTATGCGCTCAACTGTCTGCTGCTGAACTGCCTCACTACCTCCTCCCCATAACATGATTCCACCTCCCTACTCTCCCTATTTTAGGCAGCCCCAGCTCTCACACCCCGACACCCGTTGGACTCAGCTCCACACCACTCCAACCTCTTGCTGAATATCTTAACTTTGGCCTTTAATACATTATTTTGGACTTCATTAAAACACAGGATTTACCAAACTGGATCAGACTCTGTGTCCATTAAGTCCAGCATCCTGTCTCCAACAGTGGCCAGCACCAGGTGCCTCAGGTGCATGAAACCCTGCTGAAGGCAGATGGGGGGTAATCTGCCCCCAATATTAGGTCTCATCCTGATCTCTAATAGCTAGAGAGTGGCTTAAGCCTTAAAGCAGGAGATTTAATATCCCTTCAAAAATGTGTTATAAATCAGGCTAACAACTCTGCATCGTCCCGTTAACCATGTAAATGTGCCACCCCTTTTTGAATCTTACTAAGTTCTTGGTCACATCATCTTGTGGCAAAGAGTTCTAGACTTAATTACACATTGTTGTGAAAAAGTATTTCCTTTTATCCGTTTTGTACTTGCCACTTTTTAATGTCACTGACAGTCCCCTTGTTGTGGTGTTATGCAACAGGGACAGCATCTACCTTCTCTGTACCATTCATTGTTTGATACACTTTTATCACATACCCTCTTATTTGACTCCTTTCCAAGGTAAACTATCCCAGTCTTTTCAATCTTTCATCTGAGTGTTTCCAGGCCCTTCATCATTACCGTTGCCCCTCTCTGAGCCGCCTCTAATTCTGCAATATCCTCAGTGAGATGGGGTGATCAGTGCTGTACACGGCATTCCAGGAAACTGCATCACTGATTTCCACAAAGGCATTATATTATTCTCTGTATTGATCTCCATCCAACCTATAGGCATCCTAACATGTGGTTTGCTTTTTTGATCACAGCTGAATGTTGAACTAAGGTCTTCATTGGGCTGTCCTGAGTGACACCCACATCCTTTTCCTGAGCTCATATAGTTAATTTAGAACATTCTATGGTGTAGGAGTAGTTTAATTTTTCTCTGCAATGTGCACTACTGTGCATTTATTGACACCAAACTTCATTTGTCATCAGGCTGCCCATTCACCTGGCTTGACTGGGTCCCTCTGAAGTTCACAGTCCATTCCAAAACTGTCCAGATAGAGGACAAAGATGAGACACTGATCAGCTCTTTAAAGGGTTGAATTCCTCTCCTCTACCCTCTCCTTTCATCTGGAGGCTACAATCCAGGCAAGTTTCATGAGTGGGAAGCCATGGGACATTCAGGTGTGACCCGCGGCTGCCTCATTGGGTTTTGTTGTAGTAATGCACACATCAGCAGAGCAGGTTGAGTAATAAAGGCAGAACAGGTGAGTGCCTAGACTAGCAGTGGCACAAAGGCAGGACAGGCTGGGTCTAGCATAAAAGACAGCAACAATACAGCCTGCTCCAGAACTCCTACTGAAGCCCATATAAGGCTTCACATCTATACATATTAAAGCACTTCACAAGGATGAATAAAGCAGCAGCAATTTTACAAACTCAGTTAACTGAGGCACAGACAGAACAAGTGACCATTTAGGCAGCTAAATATTAGCGGCAGTAAAATCTTTGGTAGCTGGTTTTTGCGGGCCTGGGAGGCGGCGTGGATAGATGCCCATTTTCCTAAGGCAACAAAACCCCAGCTCTGCCCATCAGTGAACCTCTCCTTAAATATGGGGAGATGCCTGCTTCAAAGAGCGATACCGAGGCTGAAGGAAGAGTAGGGTTTCCGACAAAGCCCTACGACTGCACCCGCACTGCCCCATCCTAGCTGGGCCTCCCAAGGTTTTCCTCTGAGGCACCTCATATTCCTGAGTGTGACACTTCTGCTTCTCATCTCAATGGGATTTTTGAAAAGCAAGGGACTCTGGGCTCTCTGCAGGGAGATTTAATACCCTTCTCCTCTCTGACCCAGCCAAGCCTGGAAAGACAGACACAGCTCTTGGCAAGAAACGTCCTATCTAAATTTAGCCTCCAGCTCTCCACCCAGGCAGCTCAAATGCTTTGGAAGGCTGGGCAATGGTGAGGTAATGACCGGGAGATTCTTTCTTTAGGCAGCCCACATGGCCACATACTGCCAGCTAAATATAAACCTGGTGAACGGAAGAACTTGTGTTGGTTCTGGATGAAGCAGCTCCCATTGAGCATCTCACAAGGAAGGAGAAAGCCCAATTTCAGCTTCCAGGGAACCTAGGGTTACCAGATGTCCCGATTTTATAGGGACAGTCCCGATATTTGAGGCTTTGTCTTCTATGGGTGCCTATTACCCCCTACCCCCGTCCCAATTTTTCACACTTGCTCTCTGGTCACCCTAAGGGAACCAGGGTTTTGGACGCAGGGAGACATCACTAGTAATACTCAGTCCCCATCAGAACACAGGTCTGCCTTTGCCTATTGGATTTCCAGGCCTCTTTCACAAGCATGTGGTCTACATCTTTATAGAAAGATCAAGGCCCAATACCTTGGAATCCAGCACACAATTCAAAGCAAATTTAGTCACTGGCACATCACATAGCTCATAAGGCATGAGTGAGAACTGGCCTCATTCCCCATCCCTTTCCATAGTGCTACATCTGGTGGGAAAGGCACAGCTAATGAAAAGCTAAAGCTTACAGCATTCTACCAGGATGCAGCTTTTCTTGCACCACTCCTGCCTCACAACTGCCTGAGTTTGCACGTGCAACATTAGTATCATACTAATGCTACTGGTTTCAGAGTGGTAGCCGTGTTAGTCTGTATCAGCAAAAAGAATGAGTACTTGTGGCACCTTAGAGACCAAAAAAAATTATTTGGGCATAAGCTTTTGTGGGCTAAAACCCACTTCATCGGATGCATACAGTGGAAAATATGGTAGGAAGATTATATACATATACACATACACACACACAGAACATGGAAAAATGGGTGTTGCCATACTAATTATAACTAGACTAATCAATTAAGGTGGGCTATTATCAGCAGGAGAAAAAAAAAAAAAACATTTGTAGTGATAATCAGGATGGCCCATTTCCAACAGTTGACAAGAAGGTGTGAGTAACAGTAGGGGAGAAAAAAAATTAGCATGGGGAAATAGTTTTACTTTGTGTAATGACCCATCCACTCTCAGTCTTTGTTCAAGCCTAATTTAATGGTGCCCAGTTTGCAAATTAATTCTAATTCAGCAGTTTCTCGTTGGAGTCTGTTTTTGAAGTTTTTTTGTTGGAGTATTGTGACTTTTAGGTCTGTAATTGAGTGACCAGGGAGGTTGAAGTGTTCTCCAACTGGTTTTTGAATGTTATAATTCTTGACGTCTGATTTGTGTCCATTTATTCTTTTGCGTAGAGACTGTCCAGATGGTAGAGGGGCATTGCTGGCACATGATGGCATATATCACATTGTTAGATGTGCAGGTGAACGAGCCTCTGATGGTGTGGCTGATGTGATTAGGTCCTATGATGGTGTCCCTTGAATAGGTATGTGGACAGAGTTGGCAACAGGCTTTGTTGCAAAGATAGGTTCCTGGGTTAGTGTTTTTGCTGTGTGGTTGCTGGTGAGTATTTGCTTCGGGTTGTGGGACTGTCTGTAAGCAAGGACTGGCCTGTCTACCAAGATCTTCAAAAACAGACTCCAATGAGAAACTGCTGAATTGGAATTAATTTGCAAACTGGACACCATTAAATTAGGCTTGAATAAAGACTGGGAGTGGATGGGTCATTACACAAAGTAAAACTATTTCCCCATGCTAATTTCTTTTCCCCCTACTGTTACTCACACCTTCTCAACTGTTGGAAATGGGCCATCCTGATTATCACTACAAAAGTTTTTTTTCTCCTGCTGATAATAGCCCACCTTAATTGATTAGTCTCGTTATAGTTGGTATGGCAACACCCATTTTTTCATGTTCTCTGTGTAATCTATCTACTGTATTTTCCACTGCATGCATCCGATGAAATGGGTTTTAGCCCAGGAAAGCTTATGCCCAAATAAATTTGTTAGTTAGTCTCTAAGGTGCCACAAGTACTCCTGTTCTTTTTACTAATGCTACTGTTGCATGGAGTTTGCATTGAAACACATGCCCAAATCAACTCTCAAGAGACATTAGCATTCACCTGACACAGAAAGAAGGAATCAGGCTGTTGCAGCACCAGGGCACAGGTGCAATGTGCCCCTGAGTAATCACAGCCCGACCTGACTCACCAAGGCAGGAGGGAGTGGCCTGGGAACATGTACTGTGCAAAGTTTTGGCATCTCTGCACATGCCAGTCATACACATCATGAGTAAACAAATGGGGCTTTACAACAGTCCCTTTGTAATAATC
Organism: Platysternon megacephalum; assembly: GCA_003942145.1. Lineage (NCBI taxonomy): Eukaryota > Metazoa > Chordata > Testudines > Platysternidae > Platysternon > Platysternon megacephalum. The sequence goes on along the minus strand of QXTE01000259.1, from coordinate 1,967,099 downwards.
CTATAACATTTGTATGGCACCTTCACCCCAGAGGGATCCCCAAACCCTTTACAAACTATGGGCCTCATCACAAGAATGCTAAGCACTTGCACCTCACATTGACTGCAGTGGGAGGCACAGACTCTCAGGATCAGACCCTGCATATACACAGGAATCACATCACAACTGAAATGAAGTGCAAGGGAAACAGCCAGGCAAACATATAACTTGCAGCATCCCACGGAGTAGTGGTGAGGAGGTATTTTGGCCCACGACAGATAATCACAGGCAGTGTTAGTCCAACATACCCCACATGGCCCTACCAACATGCCTCATGACTGACCTGAAGGGACCATCTGCAGGAACAAGAGAGAAGATCAGTCTTGGTGGCCTTAGCTTCTCTGCTGAGTATGCCAATAAAGAAACCAATTATAATGGTGGTTCTTGTGATGTGGACACACATCCATTAGGGTCTGGACTGAGATCCATCAACTCCACCCAGGCCATTAAGCCGCCAACAGATGGTAATGACTTCTGCTCATTCCCACCCTCACCTGGAGTTAAATGGATGACGTAGAAGAGAAAGTCTCCACATCCCATTAGCAATATCCAGCGGCATCTAGTGCCTCCTTCCTTTAGTTTATTAGATGGCAATCCATCCTGTGTTCTAATCTAGGGAACTAGATTCCTGGAAAAGTGTGTGTTTCAGGCTATATGGAAGAACATTTCCTAGGGCCTTCAGAAGCATAGGAACATCACAGGCAGACCTGGAAGTGAGGGCATTTTTCTGCTGCTAGCACCTTCCATGAGGCAATCATTTTGAAGGCGTTACCTTTTAGTTTGCTGTCTTTTCCCTTTGGCTTATAGCTGATACTCAATGCGTACAAGAAAAGTACATGCAGCCACAAATCAGCGAGTCTCTGCCCATGAGCATTGCATCAGCCTGCATGCAAATAATAATGAATAATGCACAACACTGCAAATGTATGTGTAATGTGTATGCCCATGAACCTCTGTGTGTAAACCTACTCGGAAAGATCCCTCTGTGTTTCTGGGCACACTTGTTTCTTGGTGTGCTTGGGCACAGTAGCTAGAGAGAGAGGATAAGACACGAACAAACCGGGGTTGGTTTCAAGGAAGTAGCCTCGGTCTGCACCCAGCTTGCTGCTTCCCTTGTACACAAATGCACACACACCTGCCACTACTCCATCCAGATTCTGAGCAATTCACAGTGCTACATCATACCCTGGAGGCAGAAGAGCCCACCCCCAGGAAAGAGAAAAGGGTCTGCTCTGGGGAGGCATGGAGGGAAGGGAGCCAGGAGTTGTATGCTGGGAGAAGGAAAGAAGGTCCTGCCAAGAGGCCCAGGGCCCTTTAAAAGGGGTATTAGCTCATTTGTCTGGTTTCTTCTGAGCCCTCCTCATTTTCCACCTCAGACACTGGGACTATGCACTATTGTGTTAGGAGAGCTGCTGCACTAGACTCCGGAAACCAGACAGAACCATTTGTTGCTCAGTCCATCACAAACAAGACAGAAAGACAGTACACTCCCAGCATCAATGAATGAAGCGACAGGGTAGAGCTGCCGCCGAAGTGCCGCCAATCGCGGCTTTTTTTCCCCCCCCCCTCCTGCCGCTTGGGGCAGCAAAAACACTGGAGCCGGCCCTGCATAAAGAAATGAGGAGGAACAGAGAACAGTGGGAGGGACAGGTTTAGGAACAGCTTCTGGTTACCTTGTTCCAACCAGTGACACCCTCCGAGCAATCTAATCCAATCCTCCACACAGAGGTCTTGGTTACTCAATGTGTCATTCACACCTGCAAGAAGGAAATTCAATGCTTGTTGGGACTGTTTGTACTTTTTATAGCTTCATGAGACACCTCTGCCTCTGCTGCAGAATGTATCACAGTCTATGCAAGAACAGCTGATATTTTCAAAATCCCTAACCTCTGAATTTCATGGGGTTCAAGGATTGCTTTTCACTTTGTTCACTACCTCTTAGGTGTTAACGTAAGGGAGAGCACCGGGGAGTGCAGTTCTCATTCCTCTTCTAAAAGCAGAGGAAAAGCTCCCCTGCTGCTTCTGGCTTGGACTCTGCTCCCTTGTCACCATCTAAGGTGGAGGGGGAAATGTCATGAGGATTCGCCAGGCAAGGGAATGTGAAATGAAAGCAGCAGGAGCTGGTGCCTGACTGGGCAGTTCCTACAATTTCCAGGCTTTCCACCAGGGGATGGTACAGAAACAGCATCTGATGGGACAAGATGTGGTGGCCCAGCCAGAAGCCCTCTAGCCACCTCCGTGCCATGAAGTCAATGGTGTTGTGTGTGAGCACAATTCAGAGCAGATAATTTGGCTTCCAGTGTTCTATTGAGAGAGGGCTTCAATTCCCAGAACGGTCAGTTCAGCACCTTTCCTGAACAATACATTCCATTTAGAAAAAACAAAGCTACTCCATCTCCAGCACTCAAGCTGGAGGAGGCACCTGACTGCAAAGCTTTTCCACTAACAGCCCCACACCAAAGAGGTTAATGTCAATGGTGGTGGTGTGGTGGTAAACAAACTGTCTATATGACTCCTCAGATTCCTTCCCAGAGGGTCAATTTACTGCCTGCAGCAGCTTGTTTCAAATGATGACAGACGTACCCTGGGCGAGAAGAGCTGCCCATCACTGACCCACTGCTTTGCTTTCCCTATGTTGTTTGCAGCTCATGCCAGTTTCCTTGTTTTTCCTCACTTGATTGTCAACATGTTCATTTAACGATCCTAAAAATCCCAGACAAACAAGTTCTTTTACTACTGCCAATGTGATGTCACATTCCTATCAGTCAGACTTCCAGGCAATAAGCAATAGCTTGGAAAATGAAATGTGATCAGAAACTAACAACTTAATTGAACTGAAATCTGGGGTGGGGTGGGGTGCAGTGATTGCTGATTCGAGCATCTCTCGCAAAGCAGTGGACTCAGTCCTCCAAGGATGATGGTCCATGCTCTAATTTGCTACTTTGATGCATTCCGTTCTGTAGCAGGGTGGCCACCCCGCTCCTGCCTGGAGGGGTTAAAACAGCCCTGGAGAGGGCTACAGCTGGGAAAAGAAAGGCTGATGGGGGGGGGGGAAGCAGCCACAGCTGGGGTCACGCCCCAATCAGGCCACGGCTGGCCCTATAAGAGGGCTGAGGGCCAAAGACTGGGACAGACACTCTCTCTAGCTTCACTGAGAGAGAAGGACCTGGCTGCCTGGGAAGTTGAGAAGGGTATCTAGGGTGGATCAGTGCTGGGGAAGGCCAGAGGGAGCGGGGGAGCTCCAGCCTAGCAAAGCCTCAGGCTGCAGGCCAAGCTAAGGGACCACAAAAGGGTACTAGGGCTGCAGAGGGGCAGCCCAGATATAGGCAGAGGCAGCTGGTCCAACCCCCCCTTGCCAATGATGAGTGGTTTATAGACTGCAGTCTGCCCCAGTGAGCGGGGGCTAGATGACGACTGGCAGTAGCCACTGAGGCAAGGGGAGGATAGAGGGTTGGGGACTCCCCTGGGTGGGGAGACCCAGAGACTGCGAGGGTACTGCAGAGAGCAGAACCCTGAGAGAAAGGGCACCGGGGTCTGGGAGGGACACGGGGGCAGTGGCAGGCAAGCCACTGGCCTGCAGAGGGCGCTCTGGGCTGGAAAGAGCTAATTCTCAGGACAACCAGCAGGAGGCGCCGGGCCGGTGAGTCATCGCCCCGCCACACCTTCATTCACAGAAAGTCTCCCCACTCCACTAGAAAATAGCCCAAACCAACCACCTCAGTCCAAACATCTGATCCAGACTGCGTGTTCTGAATCAAAACTCTGTGACTCAAGCTCATCTCTCAGGGCATGTCTACATTATGCGCTGGATCGACGGGCAGCGATCAATCCAGTGGGGGTCAATTTATCGCGTCTAGCCTAGATGCAATAAATCAACCGCTGATCGCTCTCCCGTTGACTCTGGTACTCCACCAGGGCGAGACGCACAGGCGGAGTCAACAGGGGAGCGTCAGCCTTCGACTTACCGCAGTGAAGACACCGCGGTAAGGAGATTTAAGTACGTCAACTTCAGCTACGTTATTCACGTAGCTGAAGTTGTGTAACTTAGATCGATCCCCCCTAGTGTAGACCAGGCCCTAGTCTCCAACTCTTCTCTCTAAGTTTACACTCAAATGGACATTTGGAACCTGATCCTCAGCAGGTGTAAACCAATGTAGATCCATTCAAGTCAATGGACACTGATTTACACCAGCTGAGGATTGACCTTTGCAGTGTATATTTTTAGGACCTAATTCTCATCTCACTAAGACTCATTTACACTTGTTTAAGTCCATTGAGTTTGGCGGAGTTACTTATGTGAGAGGAGGATCAGGCCTTAGTTTCTATACTTCTACTTGTAGGGTCCATACCATTGTGAGGCCATTTGACAACTTCTCTCCTCACCCTACAAAAATGTTGTGGAGGAAACAAAGCTTGGAAGGAACTGGGATGACTTCAGCCTCGCTCTGCAAAATGGATTCTGATGGCTGGAGCAGCAGTGCAGCACTACGGCATGCTCATAACTTGAGCTCTGCTCTGTGAGTAGTGGAAATGGGGGATGGGAGTGTTTCTGGTGACTCCAGATTGGCCTGGGGGGGGGGGTGAGCTCACTTCTTTGGAAAGTATTCCATGGTCATAAAGGAAGTATCCGCTGGGCTTCAACACATGGTGCTTCTGGAATAGCCTATCTAGAGATAGTTGAGAGAACTCAGTCACAAACCTAGGAATGGAAATGCTGATCTACAGGAGGCCCCCTTCCAACCCTAACAGTTCTAGGATTCTCTGCCACTGAAGGAGAGAGTCTAAGCTCTCTTGCCTGGAAAATTACTGAAAATGAATTGCCCGTGGGTTTTAAAACAAACAGAGGCTGTTGCATCAGAAAAGTTGCTAATGTAAATGCTGACTGGTAGCCTGTTGAGCCTTGCAGCAGGTCTTTCCACCTGGGAGACTGGGAAGGAAGGGGATCCAAAAACAAAAGAGAAGACTGAATAGCTCTGAAAACCTCCCTTCTCCTTCAACTCTCAGGGGTCTCAGAAGAGACCACCACAATGGAGTCAAAACCAAAGCTGCCTCTGCCCCAACAGGTGGAACGTTTACAGAGCTGTACTAGCCCAAGGGAAACAAACACTATTTGTTTTTCATTCCTACCTTTGATTTCTTTTCAAACAAAACAGGTCTTTGTAGGTAATGAGGTAGGAGGGAGAGTCACAGATGAACTTTTGTTACTGTTGGCAGTTAGCATGGTCCTCCCCACCATGCCAGGAAAATAGGACTCTAGATTACTAAGCTGTTGAGGGAGACTGAGCTCTCCGAGCACTCCTTGTATATGCACATTTGCTCTGCCCCTGCTGCACTGCAGCCTAGTGCCAGCTATCTGTCTATTCATTCTAGCGTTTTAAAAGTAGTATCTGATCACCTTCCACATAAAACCAAGAGCAAGGTCCCTAGCAGGCTTCATGGAGTCTCCAGCAGCTCTCCCTTTTAAGGGACAAAATGCTGTTTGAAATAACCTGTTTTGTGTTTTTTTAGAGGTATTAGATTTCCTTATTTGGGGGGAGGCTGGTAGGGTTGACAGTGTTGTGAGTGCCTCTTAAGATGGAAAGGCTTTCACCCAGCACAAGGACTTTTCCCAGGTGCTAGTGCAATTCATACCTCCAGGAGCAGAGGAGGAAACAGAACACAAATCACAATAAGGTTTACTTGCTCATTGTCCTTGTCTCTTTACTTTCTTGCTCTTGCTGCTTGTGCCTTCCCACCATCTCCTCACTGCTAGTATGAAAGCTTTTCCTTTGGTGGCTCATGACATCTGAAACAACCTCTGCCTTATGACTCTTTTGAAATACCTCAAAATATCCCATTTTGAACTTTGTCCATGTCTCATCATTCCACCATTCCTCTGTCATTTAGGAGTTTGCATTCAAGGGATACAGTTTGACACTTGATGGATAGATTGTATAGAAGATTATACAAAGGAAAATTGTATTGCACGCTATTTCCATTTTCTGCAGCAAACAAACCCCAATGAATGCCCCTAGTTGTAAAAGCTGTCCATAGCTGAAGGTAAGTTTAAATCAACAGGACTGATTACGGAGCTATCATAGCTAGGAGGATTAAACCTCTGGCATTGTTAAAAGCAGCAGTTCAACAACAAATTTTACCCAAGAGAACAGAGTTGACATAACAGGTGGGCCCAGTGTAAAGCCCAGCTCCTGCAATGAACTCTGTGAAGGTGAACACCTGTGCCATCATGGAGCTCATTGTTGGCTCAGGTTTTGATTTTCAGAATTTAGGCCCCGATCCCCTTGTCTCTTAAAACTAACAATCAAACAATTTAAGACGTGTGGGGGAAAGGGGATGCTTAAAAGCATTAATAGTTAAAAGGGCTAAAGTGGGGTTTGAAGAGAGACAGCTCAGATTTGGCCCAAAATGTAGATTTGTGTAAAACCCAAAACAAAAGAACAGGCCATTAAAATGTTCCTACAATTAAAAAAAAATAAAAAAATCCAGTCATGGAAATAGTTGTTTTCAAATAAACACCTGCAATAGCAGCATTTCCCAAACTTTTGAAAGCTCAGTCTTCTTCAGACAAATGAAACCAGTTGTACCTGCTTACAACCCAGCTGGGTTGTTAAGGGCCTCCCCAAAATGAGCAATGACTCAGAACAGCCTATGTAAATCTTCAAAATATACTTCATCTCCATTTTAACAGGCTTTGATGAACAGTGACATAGTTAACACAACTGACATTTAAAGCACCATGGCATCCGAGTTAGCACCCACCAAAATGAAGGAACAGGACAACTCACACCACAGAGTTATTGTTCCAGGCTCTTTGCAAACTCAGGTAAACATCGCTGCATTTTGAAAGTTTTGTTTGCATCAGAACAGCTAGAGCAGGGGTCGGCAACCTTTCAGAAGTGGTGTGCCAAGTCTTCATTTATTCACTCTAATTTAAGGTTTCACATGCCAGTAATACATTTTAACGTTTTTAGAAGGTCTCTTTCTATAAGTCTATAATATATAACTAAACTATTGTTGTATGTAAAGTTAATAAGGTTTTTAAAATGTTTAAGAAGCTTCATTTAAAATTAAATTAAAATGCAGAGACCCCCGGACAGGTGGCCAGGACTGGGGCAGTGTGAGTGCCACATAGGTTGCCTACCCCTGAGCTAGAGGCTTACAGTTTTTAAAAATGAAAGCTAAGACTCTGGAGAGCATTGCAAAGCCTGTCTGCAACCAAGGCTAATTCTTTATGCATATGCCACACTGTGGGAAACACCATTGTATTAGGAACCAATGCTTTTACAGACTGGAGAACCTGAAAATAAAGTTGACTAAAAGCAAATGGGAAACCGACTTTTGATTTTCATGGCCAAATGGGGAAGAAATGCAAATACGAAAGAAATAACGATCAGAAAACAGTGACTGTAAAGGAGATCTTTACCATCCTCCAGTGTTCTAATCTGTGTTACCGATACAGTGAAGGGGATGTGTTTGTTTAGAAGACATGATTAGTCTGATAGTGTCCCACGTTTATGATAAGTGGGAGGGTCCTCGCTCTGTTTACAGGTGTTCTCCATAGGGCAGTAATACCGGGCGGAGGGAAGGAAGGGCCAGGTGGCAGGAAACACACAGGATTCCCCATCAAAAAGCAGACGAAAATGCTGCGCCCCGTCACCTTTCCCTCTCCCTCCCCAGACAGCACGCGTTTCCCCCCCGTCCCCGCCCCAGCCTCCTTTCTGTGGGCAGCGATACCACTCGCCGGCGCTGGGAGGTAGCAGCCCGCCCGTGCCCCCGTCCCGATGAGCGCAGGGCTCTGCCCCGCAGCTGGCGGCCGCGGCGTGGGGACCGCAGCTCCGCCCTCGCCCCTTTCCGCTGGACGCAGCTGTGCCGCGAGCTGCGGTGGGGCCACCTGGCAGAGAGGGAGGAGGGGCAGGATCAGGGCTCCCCTCCTGGGCCGGGAAGGCTCCGCACCCCGGCAAGTCCCGCGGACCCCGCCCGCCTCGCCCCTGGGGAGACTCACTGTGGTTCAGGGGGTGCCCGCTGGCCTCCGCCGACGCCACCAGCTCCAGGTAGGCGGCCCAGAGCCCCACGATCAGCGCCCCGAGGGCCAGCAGCAGCCGGAACCGCCTTCGCAGCACCTTCCCCAGCGGGCGGCTCCTCATCCCGCTGCTCAGGTCGCCCAGTGCCAGCCTCCCGCGGGGCTCCGGGACATGCTGTGCCCCGGGGGGGATCCCCGCCTCAGCCTTCACCTGCTCGCCCTACAATCTCTAGGCTGGGGCTCCCCCTCCCGGCTCTGCTCGCCCCCTGGCTCTTTCCTGCCCCTTGCCCTCTCAGGCGCTGGTGCCCGACTCCCTCCCTGTCCCTCTCTGCAAGCGCGGCCGCTGAGCCCGGCTTCCCTGTCTCCTCGCGCTCTGCAGCCCCAGGCACACCCCTCTCCAGGGGCGGGATCTCGCAGGGCCGGACTCCAGCCTCCTTCTCTTGTTACAGCGGCTCTTCTCCCCTGCCTCTCTCGCGCCGCGCTTGGCCCTGCTGGTGGCTCAGGCGGGGGAGCCCTGGGCGCCAGCTGCCCCGCGCGAACCACATTCGCCCTCCTGCCAGCCACCCCCGGCGGGCTTTCTCTGGGGCCTGGCAAGCTGGGTGGGGAGGGAGAGGATCCCGCCAGTGATTTCCCTACACCCCCCCTGAATTTCCCCAACACCCCACTTTTGTGAACTAGTTACATGCCAATTTAGTGACTGTTTGGAAATTTGAATTAAAATTGAAACATTACACACTTTAAAAGCATATAAAGTGTATGATAAAATACGTGTATCTGAAAAAGTATAATAGATTTGAAAAGTATGAACATAGACTAGCTTCCTTATACAGCTGTTTTTTATGACAATGTGAGTGCATTCATTTTGGTGATGTTGGCCAACCTAATAATTTCAAATGATGATTTGTAAGCAAGGTCTAAATGAGCTCTCCCTGACAGCTAGTGATGAACTGGGGCTGGGGGGAAAGGCTTCAGGACCAGATTGTATTTACCTTCACACCTAATCTACCTAGGTATCCAGCAAACAGAGCTGTGTTGCCCCAGTGATAGATTTTGGCTGGGGTTGGGTTACAAATCACTTGAATGGGGGAGGGGAGAAGGAGAGAAGAGGAATGAAATGTTGTTATATGAATAAAGGGCAGTAAAACTGTGTGCTGTGGTGGGGGCTGTGGTCTTCCAGAGACAGCAGGAGAGGAACAAGCTTTTCCACTGCATGCATCCCATGCATCCGATGAAAGGGGTTTTAGCCCAGGAAAGCTTATGCCCAAATAAATTTGTTAGTTAGTCTCTAAGGTGCCACAAGTACTCCACATGTACTCCTGTTCTTTTTACTAATGCTACTGTTACATGTGTTTCAATGCAAACTCCATGCCCAAATCAACTCTCAAGAGACATTAGCATTCACCTGACACAGAAAGAAGGAATCAGGCTGTTGCAGCACCAGGGCACAGGTGCAATGTGCCCCTGAGTAATCACAGCCCTACCTGACTCACCAAGGCAGGAGGGGGTGGCCTGGGAACATGTACTGTGCAAAGTTTTGGCATCTCTGCACATGCCAGTCATACACATCATGAGTAAACAAATGGGGCTTTACAACAGTCCCTTTGTAATAATCCTATAACATTTGTATGGCACCTTCACCCCAGAGGGATCCCCAAACCCTTTACAAACTATGGGCCTCATCACAAGAATGCTAAGCACTTGCACCTCACATTGACTGCAGTGGGAGGCACAGACTCTCAGGATCAGACCCTGCATATACACAGGAATCACATCACAACTGAAATGAAGTGCAAGGGAAACAGCCAGGCAAACATATAACTTGCAGCATCCCACGGAGTAGTGGTGAGGAGGTATTTTGGCCCACGACAGATAATCACAGGCAGTGTTAGTCCAACATACCCCACATGGCCCTACCAACATGCCTCATGACTGACCTGAAGGGACCATCTGCAGGAACAAGAGAGAAGATCAGTCTTGGTGGCCTTAGCTTCTCTGCTGAGTATGCCAATAAAGAAACCAATTATAATGGTGGTTCTTGTGATGTGGACACACATCCATTAGGGTCTGGACTGAGATCCATCAACTCCACCCAGGCCATTAAGCCGCCAACAGATGGTAATGACTTCTGCTCATTCCCACCCTCACCTGGAGTTAAATGGATGACGTAGAAGAGAAAGTCTCCACATCCCATTAGCAATATCCAGCGGCATCTAGTGCCTCCTTCCTTTAGTTTATTAGATGGCAATCCATCCTGTGTTCTAATCTAGGGAACTAGATTCCTGGAAAAGTGTGTGTTTCAGGCTATATGGAAGAACATTTCCTAGGGCCTTCAGAAGCATAGGAACATCACAGGCAGACCTGGAAGTGAGGGCATTTTTCTGCTGCTAGCACCTTCCATGAGGCAATCATTTTGAAGGCGTTACCTTTTAGTTTGCTGTCTTTTCCCTTTGGCTTATAGCTGATACTCAATGCGTACAAGAAAAGTACATGCAGCCACAAATCAGCGAGTCTCTGCCCATGAGCATTGCATCAGCCTGCATGCAAATAATAATGAATAATGCACAACACTGCAAATGTATGTGTAATGTGTATGCCCATGAACCTCTGTGTGTAAACCTACTCGGAAAGATCCCTCTGTGTTTCTGGGCACACTTGTTTCTTGGTGTGCTTGGGCACAGTAGCTAGAGAGAGAGGATAAGACACGAACAAACCGGGGTTGGTTTCAAGGAAGTAGCCTCGGTCTGCACCCAGCTTGCTGCTTCCCTTGTACACAAATGCACACACACCTGCCACTACTCCATCCAGATTCTGAGCAATTCACAGTGCTACATCATACCCTGGAGGCAGAAGAGCCCACCCCCAGGAAAGAGAAAAGGGTCTGCTCTGGGGAGGCATGGAGGGAAGGGAGCCAGGAGTTGTATGCTGGGAGAAGGAAAGAAGGTCCTGCCAAGAGGCCCAGGGCCCTTTAAAAGGGGTATTAGCTCATTTGTCTGGTTTCTTCTGAGCCCTCCTCATTTTCCACCTCAGACACTGGGACTATGCACTATTGTGTTAGGAGAGCTGCTGCACTAGACTCCGGAAACCAGACAGAACCCTTTGTTGCTCAGTCCATCACAAACAAGACAGAAAGACAGTACACTCCCAGCATCAATGAATGAAGCGGCAGGATAGAGCTGCCGCCGAAGTGCCGCCAATCGCGGCTTTTTTTCCCCCCTCCTGCCACTTGGGGCAGCAAAAACACTGGAGCCGGCCCTGCATAAAGAAATGAGGAGGAACAGAGAACAGGTCTGGTCTCTTCCGGGAATTAGCTCTCCAGCCATCGGAGTGCCCTCTGCAGGGCGGTGATCCGCCTTACCGCTGGCCCCCTATCCCTCCCAGGACCCCGGTGCCCATTTCTCTGGGGTGCTGCCCCTCTGGCAGTACCCCTCAGTCTCAGGGTCTCCCCACCCAGGGGAACCCCCAACCCCTATCCCCACCTTGCCTCAGTGTAAGGCTACTGCCAGTCACCAACTAGCCCCCGTTCCCTGGGGCAGACTGCAGTATAAGCCACTCATCACTGGCAAGGAGGTTTTGACCTGCTGCCTTCTTCTACCCCCAGTATCTCTATGGGCCTGGAACCAGGCCCTGCAGCCTGGGGAGTCGCCAGCCTGGAGCTCCCCTGCTCCTCTGGCTTTTCCCCAGCCCTGCCTCACTCCCAGGTGCCTCTCAACCTTCCAGCAGCCAGGCTTGTCTCCCTCCACAGCTAGAGAAGAGATTGCTGCCCTGGCCTTCTTATAAGGCCCGGTTAGTCTGTTTGGGGCGTGGCCCCAGCTGCAGCCACTTCCCCCAATCAGCTGGGGTTTTGCTCCCTTCCCCAGCCCCAGACTTCTGCAGGGCTTTTCCAACCCCTTCTGGCTGAAGTGGGTGCTCACCCCGCTACAGGTCCATATAGCCCAGTATCCTGTCTTCCAACAGTGGTCAAGGCCAGGTGCTTCAGAGGGAATGAACAGAACAGGTAATCATCAAGTGATCCATCCCCTGTTGCCCATTCCCACCTTCTGGCAAACAGGCTAGGGACACTCAGAGCATGGTGTTGCATCCCTCCCCATCCTGGCTAACAGCCACTGATGGACCTATTCTCCAGGAATTTATCTAGTTCTTTCTTTAATCCTGTTATAGTTTTGGTCTTCACAGCATCCCCTGGCAAAGAGTTCCACGGGTTGACTTTATGTTGTGTGAAGAAGTACTTCCTTTTGTTTTTTTTAAACCTGCTGCCTATTAATTTCATTGGGTGACTGCTAGTTCTTGTGTTATGTGAAGGATTAAATAACATTTCCTTATTCTCTTTCTTCACACCAGTCAAGATTTTATAGACCTCTATCATATCCCCCCTTAGTCGTCTCTTTTCTAAGCTGAAAATTCCCAATCATGTTAATCTCTCCCCCTGTTTCATACCCCTAATCATTTCAGTTGCCCATCTCTGTACCTTTTCCAATTCCAATATATCTTTTTTGGGATGAGGTGACCAGATCTGCCCACAGTATTCAAGGTGTGCACGTACCATGGATTTATATAGAGGCAATATGATATTTTCTGTTTTATTATCTATCCCTTTCTTAATGATTCCCAACATTCTGTTTGCTTTTTTGACTGCCGCTGCACATTGAGTGGATGTTTTCAGAGAACTATCCACAATGACTCCAAGATCTCTTTCTTGAGTGTTAACAGCTAATTCAGACTCCATCATTTTGTATGTATAGTTGAGATTGTTTTCCAATGTGCATTACTTTGCATTTATCAACATTGAATTTCATCTGCCATTTTGTTGCCCAGTCACCCAGTTTTGTGATATCCCTTTGTAACTCCTCGCAGTCTGCCTGGGACTTAACTATCTTGAATAGTTTTGTATCATCTGCAAATTTTGCCACCTCACTGTTTACCCATTTTTCCAGATCATTTATGAATATGTTGAACAGTAATGGTCCCAGTACCGACCCCTCAGGGATATCACTATTTATCTCTCTCCATTCTGAAAACTGATAATTTATTCCTACTCTTTGTTTCCCATCTTTTAACCAGTTACTGATCCATGAGAGGACTTCCCTCTTATCCCATGATGGCTTACTTTTCAAAAGTCAATTTAAATTAAATAATTTTTTTTTAATTATATTTTTTTAGAAATCTAGACCTGTTATGTGTTTTGGTGTAACTTGTATTATCCTTATGTTAAATTTGCATTATCCTAACAAAACATTTACTTTATTCATATCTCTTTTATATGTTGCAGGTCAAAGTGAAAATGAAAAGACAAAATACAATACAACAATTTTTCCACTCAAAGGCCTCAAAAACTAACCAAGGTGAAGAACACATCAAGAACCAAGAATATATCAACATGTCATCTGAAGGTTCAAGTGGTATATCTACATCCGACCAGCCCAAAGCACAAATACAGCTACCTACTGAAGAAACAGTGTCTCCAAAACCTAAAGGCAGTTCCCGATGTTTGTCGGTCAAAGTGTTCCCATATATTGAAGTTACAAAAGATGGCTACTGGTGCACCTCTTGCAAAAAAGCTTACAAAGAAGGAAAGCTTCCCAATGCTATAATTGATAAAAGTGGAGGAGCTTGGTTTGTCAAACCGATCAGCAAAGCCAATGCTGACAAACTACGTGAAAAGGCTGCAAAACACCAGGCCTCTGGAGCAGGGGCGGATTAACAAATTTGCCACCCCTAGGCCCTGAAAAAATTGGCCCCCCCCTCCGCCCCCCCCGGCAGCTCACCTCCACTCCCCCGCAGCAAGCCTGGGAGGGAGGGGGGAGAAGGGGACTTACGGCGCACTCGGGGGATGGCGGCGGTATAGCGGAGGTGAGCTGGGGTGGGGAGCGATTCCCTGCCCCCCCCCCCCCGGGTTACTCCCCGCGCCCGCCGGCCCTAGCTCACCTCCGCTCCACCTCTTCCTCTGAGCGTGCCCCAGGGATTTCATAGCACCCCCACTATTGCGCACAAGGTAGTGACCCAAATGTTAGAGCATCTCCCTCCAGGGGATAAGAGGTGGGTGGTCTCATATGTGGATAATATCCTGGTAATGGGAAGTGGGTCCATTGGGGACAGCTCAAGCATGTAGGGGGGACGACCCTGACTCCATGTTCCTCTCTACGATAGCCTACAGTTTACAATTACAGTCCTTTTCGCAGCTTCTGTTTTTTTAGAGCACCAGAAAGAGCTGGTACCAGCTGAAGAACAACTGAAACGTACCATGGTACATCGTCGCGACAAACTTCCATGTTGTCTTATGTCCTGTGTTTTGTGTTTCATGTTTTATGTTTGTCTTGTAGCGCTGGTCTCATTGCTAGCATTAGGGGGTATGGTGTTTGGGAAAAGGAAAAATTCTGCATTACACAAGAAATAACAAACCATACTCACAGCCCTCTTTAACTCTAAATAGACCCACACCTTTCCCTACCCCTCCGTCCCCCGCCAAATTGTCAGTCACATACCTATCCCCGTGGTGGCCACCTCTGTCCAAAAAAACCTGTGTATAACTACCCCCCTTTACCAATTGTTTACCTTCCCACCAAATGTTATGATTTTTATCTAAATGTTGTACAGTTTAACACTCATTGTTACGTCCTCTGGTGAATATTTTGATATATATTTTTGTTACTGTGAACATGCTACGTGTAATGAAAATCCGGAATTGGTCCGGCAGTTGAAGCACTGGCATGAATAAGCGGAGGCATACCGTCCCCCGTTGGATGGTCACCATAATTTGGGTGACCAAGGGGCGGGAAATGTTATGAAAAGCCTCCGCTCAAATGCAATTGTAAGATCTGTAGCCTGTACCATTAAGTTCTGCAACCTTCTTGCAGAAACCTTTTTGCAAACTTTGTAATTTCAGTTGTGGTTAATATAGCCTTTTAAGTTTTGTAACCCTTACTGTCTCTGTAACCTTCTCAAGTTACCACTTGTATGACCCTCCAAGCTTTGTAATATTCAAAGAAAGTGTGAACAAGGGAGTGAATGTGAGACTGGATGGAGAGGAACTGCAAGGAGCCAGGAGCCAGGTGTGTCTTATGTAATCTGCCCTGAGAAGGCAACCACGAAGTGCTGAAAAGAAAAGAAGAACCTGGTATGCATGAGCAAGGAGCAAGGACTGGGAATGCTTCTCGGTGACGGACACAGAAGAGAAACTCAGTGTACGTGACAGGAGTCGCCCAGTTCCAATAAAAAAGGAAACAGCCACACAAGCTGTCTGGTGTGCGGGACCTGCTCAGCAGCCTGGATTCGTGACCGCAGGCGGACACACCATGCTTCGGCTTCTCGGTCTCCATGCTGACTCCGGTAACTCTCCGCCTGTGTAAGTGTGTGGGTGCATGAGGGTATGAATGCAGTGAATGTGTGTGTGTATGAATAAGCTCCATCTCTTTTCTATCTGTTCAGCGGCATCGTAATAAAACTAATACAAGTGTGACCCTGGGTTGGTTTTTAGGGAAACAGAGGTAACAAGGGGTAGGCCAGTAGATGCATTTCTAGATGTTCAAGTTATAGAAGACACATCGGCTGCATCTGTGACAACCCACATCTTGGAAGAGTTAAATGCTTGTCAATTGGACCCCAAACAGATGGCTGCTTGTGCATTTGATGGAGCTGCAAACTTCTCTGGAAGACATGGTGGAGAAAAGTGTAACCCTAATCTCTCCTATACACACTGCAGAGGCCATCTACTCCAACTAGCACTAGTACGAGCTGCAGAATCTTCAAAAGACATTAAAAAAGCTATAAATTTAATGTCTTCATTATATTCTTTTTCTAGCAAGAGTCCAAAAAGACTGAATATCTTGGAAAATATAGAAGATACACTGGGACTGAAGTTCAAATTAGTCCAACCTGGGAAAACCCGCTGGCTTTCTCATGAGCGATCCTCGGCTGTTGTCTTAAAATTACTCCAGCCGTTATTACTGGCTTTGGAAAGTATCTACCAAGATGGGATGGATCTAAGTAGTGAGGCTGGTGGATTACTTTTGCTACTACGTTCAGAGAAGACTATTGCCATTCTCTCTCTCTCGTAAGTCTACTGTTGAAACCACTTGGGTCATTAAACAATGCCATCCAGGCATCTGCTACAACAGTAGTAGATCTTTGTCCAGCAATAGAAGCTACATTTGGATCAATCAGAGAGCTATCCATTGAAAAAGTAATGGAAGAAGGAGACTTCAGTCCAGAAGTTGACTAATGAAGGCATTTATATTGAATCCTTAAGTGAAGAAGACAAGAAGTGTTTGTTAAGACAACTGAAAAAGTACACAGACTTGATTCTTAAAAATCTACAACAGCGACTGCTAGATTCTACTCAACCTCTATGTAGCTTTTACAGATGCCTGTCCTATAAAACACCAACAGTTGAGTGGAGTGAGGCACTATCAGCAATGGGGCTGCCATGTGATCAGGACAGAATAGAGAATTTGA
Organism: Platysternon megacephalum; assembly: GCA_003942145.1. Taxonomy (NCBI): domain Eukaryota; kingdom Metazoa; phylum Chordata; order Testudines; family Platysternidae; genus Platysternon; species Platysternon megacephalum. Next base: position 1,950,592 of record QXTE01000259.1, on the reverse strand, counting down.
ACACCGAGTGGAATATCATATGACGAATGAATGAAGATTTGACTTCAACTTCTTTTTTATCATCACTAGTGGCTCGACCCGATCTTTGTGTTCTGTTTCCTGGGATGAAAGAAGTAGGAATTCATCTCTTGCTACTCCCAGTCACAACAGCTACAGTTGAGCATTCTTTTTCATCATTGAATAGAATTTTGTGTTCTGAAAGAAGTCGCCTTTTGCCTGATCATGTGAATGAACTAATGAGCATATCAATTGAAGGAATGGAAGTACCGGACACACGAGAAGCCACCAAAGATGAACGCATTGCATTCAAGAAGTCCATTAACAGCGTTATGCAAAATTATAACAAGAAACCAAGAAGGATGTACACGTAGTGCTTCATAGAAGGCTTGAGTAGCCAACTTTAATTTGTGTGATGATTTAAAAACATGAGTTAAATCTAATAAAATGGTCATGAAACATTTTTCAGTTTTTACTATGGTGCCATACAGCCCACCATCACCCTCACAGTCTCACCCCTCATCGGCCCTGACACCCCCCCCTAAATTCAAACACCCCCCCTAATTTCAATTCCTGGGGAAACCACTGGATCCCACTATGTGTCCTGCCCTGCAGGGGGGGGGAAGGACAGGGGGCCTGTCCCAGTCACCGGAGAAGGCTATAAAAGCCTGGGGCATCCTCTCTCCGAGAAGGTTTTAGCTAATCCTTGCCCTTAGTGCAATCTGGTGCTTTCTCCGAGAGTGGGGAGGGAGAAGAGGATGTTCTTGGGGACAGCCAGGCCACAGAGGGGAATGTGCTCCCCCAAGGCATCCTCTACTCCCCCTCCCATTTGCCCCCTCAGATCAGCAATGGAGGTTCCTTGGAGCATGCAGGGGGCCATCTCCCACTCTTTGGAGTCCTATGTGGCCTGATTTTTCAGAGGTCCTAACCACCCACACAGCTCCTGTTATTGAATTCAGGGAGCTACAGGTTCCCAGTACCTATGCAATTTTGCAAATCAGACCAGTGCAGAATGATCTTTACCCAGTGTTGTTGATTGGCTGCAGTGGCACATTTAAGCCTCAGTTTTGCCTACCCAATTTCAAATGTAACTTTTGGCCACTCTGTTCAAAAGGAAGAGTCTAGCTAAGATCCCAGGGTCCTGGCAGTTTATTTCATGGCTGGAATCCCCAGCACCAGCCACTTACCCATAAGGTGCTGTGGACAGTCTCATCTGGTCAGTGAAGCTCACTCAGGTGTGCAGGGCCGGCTCCAGGCACCAGCTGACCAAGCAGGTGCTTGGGGCGGCCACTCGGGAGAGGGGCGGCACGTCCAGCGATTCGGCGGCAATTCGGCGGAGGGTCCCTCACTCCCGCTCGGACTTTTTTTTTTTTTTTTTTT
>QXTE01000259.1:1932386-1949117 GCA_003942145.1 Platysternon megacephalum | reverse complement strand
TTTTTTTTTTTTTTTTTTTTTTTGCTGCCTGGGGCAGCAAAAACCCTGGAGCCGGCGCTGCAGGTGTGAGGATCTCTGAGAGAGCAGCTTTTGTTAACTATGGGGAACTTGTGACAGTCTGTACCTCAGGGGAACACCCTGCACCCCCACGTTCATCCTTACAATATGATTGTGTGGTATCCAATGCAAAGTTTGTCATGTCGGATGTCTTCGGAAGGCTCATGATGCACTGAGCATTGTTGTTATAGTAATGTTATAGGTTGTAATTTCTTGTATATAGTTATGAGGCTGAAAAATGTGTCCTCGTGGCTTAAAACAAGCCCAGGCAAAAACTCTCCAGGAGCAGAGGGGCAGTTCACATCTCATAGGGCATGTATGGGACAAACCCAGCCCAGCCTCACAGGAACATAGGACACTAACTGGCCTAGGCAGCAACAAAGAATCTGTTGGACTCTCGAGTGAGTCACCCCCCTTCCCTTGGTCAGATTGGGACTACGATGAGGTAATGCTCACCGGACTTTGAAGTCCGGGGAGGGGGAAGGGGGCAAAGCCAAGAGGGAAGAAAGAACATGATAAAAGGGAGAGAGATTTGCCATGCTCGCTGTCTCTTCCACCTCAATGTACAGACACCACCACCAAGTGACTGACGCGCTGATCAAAGGGGAGAGCCTGGCTGAAGGGCAACCAGCCAGCCTGTGGTGAGAAGCATCTAAGTTTGTAAGGGCATTGAAAGTGTTAAAATCAGCTTAGAATGCATTTTGCTTTTATTTCATTTGACCAAATCTGACTTGTTGTGCTTTGACTTATAATCACTTAAAATCTATCTTTTGTAGTTAATAAATCTGTTTGTTTATTCTACCTGAAGCAGTGTGTTTGGTTTGATGTTAGGTGTCAGTGACTCCTCTTGGGATAACAAGCCTGGTGCATATCAATTTCTTTGTTAAATTGATGAACTCAAATAAGCTGCGGGAATAACACCGCAAGATGGAGGTTCCTAGGGTTGTGTCTGGGACCGGAGATATTGGCTAGTGTCATTCGGTTGCACAATCCAAGCAGTGGCTGGCCAAAAGTGCTCACTAACATAGCTGGGAGCAGCTTACATTCTAGAGGCTGTGCGTGAACAGTCTGGGAGTGGGGGTTCTCACAGAAGAGCAGGGTAAGGCTGGCTCCCAGAGTCAAGGATTGGAGTGACCTAGCAGATCACCGGTCCAAATAACACCACATCATCACAAACCTTTTGTAATTATTTTTAGAACCAGTAGAAAAATGTTTGTAAATTTCCCTGGTGTAGACATGAGCTGAGTGTGAAGAATCAAGCTGGCCACACAACAGTCATATTAGCTAAATCCATTTTTATAGTGGTTTCAGTCTAATGTGGGTTTAAGATGCTCCTCAGGAGGGACCAGGGCCGGCTCCAGGCACCAGCCAAGCAAGCTCGTGCTTGGGGCGGCAGATTCTAAGGGGCAGCATTCCATCCAATCCTAGGGTGGCACGGCCACCCTTTTTTTCCCTTTTTTTTTTTTTGGTNCCCCCCCCCCCCCCCCTTCCCCCCCCCCCCCCCGCTAGCCGGGGCGCACACTCCGCTGCCTGGGGCACGTCTGCAGTGCAGAGAGTCCCACTAGCCAGCGCGGCTGGGGGAGGCAGCCGCGAGCCACCAAGTAAGTGGCACCGAAAGTTTGCACCCTGGCTCCGGCAGCCCTGCTCGTTTTTTTTTTTTGCTTCGCCGCTCCAGCCGCCCCGCACGTTTTGTTTGTTTGTTTTTTGTTTTGCTTGGGGCGGCAAAAAAGCCAGAGCCGGCCCTGGGAGGGACGAGGCTATTGGCATGTAACCATGTTTCAAAAGTTGTTTTCTAAAATGGGCTGCACTTCATTTTACCTGGCCCATGCCAATCAGAGAAGTGTCCTTTGTATTGCATTCACACCTACAGACCCCAGCCAGGGATTGGAGCCCTCTTTGTTCTAGGCACAATACATACATAATGAACCTGTGTTAGATTGAAACTCATTTTTAAAATGGGTTCAGCTAACGTGAATATTGGAGGGCACAGGAGGCCTCTAACTTCTTTGTGTGGTGTTCTGCCTGAGTGGGAGGACAGGAGAGATGAAACTTGCTTTATGTTTAGCTACAGGCAAAGTGCCGGGGCCCTGCAGGCAGCATGATGGGGCATGCAAATTAAATGGCTAAAATCACATTGAAAAAAAGAAATGCCCTTTCTTTTTAAAAATCATTGTAGCGCCCCAAAGCCATTCCTTTACAGCAGCTTAGTGAAACAAGAGGTGGCTTCACACCCTAGCGTTGCTTGCTGCTACGGCAGAAAGAATAAGAGGGGGGAAGGGTTATCTGCTCAGATTATTTTGAGATTGATTTGCCCTAAGTTATGATTGCATTTAAGTAATAAAATGATGCCAGAGGCCGTCTGTCTATTATTAGTTATTTAGCACAGATGATGTACTTGGTGCAGGACAGTACACAAAAATAAAGACAGCTGCTGCTCCAAAGAGCTTGGAATTTAAAAGGCAGACATAGAAGACAGGATGCACTGGAAAATCGAGAAGGGGCTGGGGGGGAGGAAGATTAATTATATTTAATTATAAACCCACTTCTTATGAACAACAGGTCTGTGAGTGCCTCATGACATTGTAAAAGGAGTTTCTCTCCCTCTCCTTATCCAGAGGGCTTTTATTGTGGGAAATTTACAACAAGCAGAGAGATTTATATTTTGTTCTGGAGGTGGAGAGAATTGAGGTGGTTCTGATATCATTTGGAAGGGAATTCTGCGGGCTGACAAAATAGCTTTGTCTCCTGTGCCTCCAAATCTCACCCTTGTGGATGGCTCTTCCAATCTTCCTATGGAACGTGGCTGTCATGGGAAGTGTCTGCTGCAAATGCAAAGTGGCTGCTCATGCATGTGGGGTCAATTCAATGGAGGTCTTTGAACAAAAGGACTGACTCTTTAAACATTATCACCCATTATTTACTGGGGAGCTAATGTAGTGAGCGAAGCACAGGGTGATGTGCTCTAGGTGGCCTGTGTTACTAAGCCAGCAGGCTGCTGCATTCTCAACTACCTGAAAATGCTTCACCCTGAAAAGCTTGATTCCTAGGTACAATAGCTATATTGGAAGTCACAATGATCAAAGTCTGACTCTGCCACTGTGGGGTGCAGCCTCCTAGTCAGCGGTTGGTGGAATTTTAGCAGACCTTGCTGTCTGGATATCCAGAAGCCATGAGTAGCCCTAAGGAAACTTGAGCCTGTGAGCCATCTTGATGATCTGAAAGGTGGACACTGGGGATGATATAGTGGTGATGGTGAGTTCTTCATAGTATTTCCCTCTCTCCATTAGCATTAACTCCATCTTGTTTGGGTTTATCTTCAGCCAGGTGCTCCTCATTCAGGCACTGATCTCTCTCTGGCGAGGCCCTTGTCCATCAGCACCAACAGTAATAATTCTGTGTGGTGATATGAATCCCATGTGGGAAAGAAGCCTTTTATGAGCAGTGGATAGGTGAAGTTGAAATAGGCTCTTTGCTAGGTTCTCTATTAGCTTGTTCAGAAAGGGGAGGTTAGACACTGGGGCTGGTGTTGGCATAGTTGATTTCCTTGAGCAATGGTTTCTTCAATACTAGTCAAAAATACTGTATGTTTTAGGGGTGGGAGACATAGTTCCCTCTTCAAAGGAAGTGTCAATAATCTGTCAGTTGAACCAGCTAGAATTTTTTGGTTAATTTCTTGATCATAAATGCAGCCTTTGAATTGAGGGCCTACTCTGTAGCTATACTATACAGGCATTGTGACGGGTTGGATCACAGAAACCCCCTTGGGACTGCCAACTGATGTGCTGAGACTACTTCTAACCTGTTTTCCCTGCCAGCTTGGGACTCCAGAACCTTGCCTGTTTGAGCCAGACACGCTAGCCTGCTACAAACCCAGACCCTAGCTACCACCTGTTCCAGCTCAGGTGGTAGCTAGGGGATTTCTCATTATTGCAGCCCCCTTTGTTCTGTTCCACCCCATTATATAGCTTTGGCACAGGTGGGAATCTTTTGTCTTTCTGGGTCACCACCCCTCCTTCTAAATGGAAAAGCACCAGGTTTAAGATGGATTTTAGTACCAGGTAACATGCTCACATGTCCTGTGAGACCCCAAGCCTTCATTCCTCCCAGCCTGACTCACAGGAAGGCCTGCAAGCAAGCAGAGCCATTCACAGTCAATTGTCCTGGTTGATGGGAGCCATCAAGATTCCAAACCACCATTAATGGCCCACACTTTGCATTATTACAATAGGCCCTCAGAATTATATTTCATATTTCTAGTTTCAGATACAAGAATGATACTTACATAAAAATAGGATGACCACACTCAGTAGATTATAAGCTTTGTAATGATACCTTACAAGAGACCTTTTGGATGAAGCATATTCCAGTTACATTATATCCACACTCATTAGCATATTTTCATAAAATCATATAGAGTGCAACGTCACAGGCATCTTTGCTTCCCTTTCATCATGGTTTTGGCTTCTAGTTACCAAATCACTGTTTCTACAAATGGCTTTTAGCTCTGTGCCAAGACCCCTCCTCTGTGGAGTTGCAAAAGTTTCAATTCTCTGCCTTTTTTCCTTTCTGTCTACCACTCCCATTTCTGTCATATTTTCACTAATTACCAGCTCTATACTGATGATACCCAACTATACATAACTTTCAGCAGCTCTACTGACTCTTTTTTGCCCCTCCATCACTACCTATTGTGACAAAGTTCCTCCTCTCCTCTAGTAGGTCCTGCGCTTATTGGCGGATTTCCTCCCCTCAGTGGTCTTCCCCTTGAATGAAACCCACAGTCTGGATCAACTCCTTCTATGTCTGATTAGGAGTAGCGGGGCTTGGGGGGAACCCGGGCCCGCCCTCTACTCCGGGTTCCAGCCCAGGGCCCTGTGAATTGCAGCAGTCTCTATAGTGTTACTTGTAACCGCTGCTTGACTGCTACAGCTCCCTGGGCTACTTCCCCATAGCCTCCTTCAAACACCTTCTTTATCCTCACCATAGGATCCTCCTGGTGTCTGATACTGCTTGATTGTATGGTGTTACCTCAATCCTCCAGTAGTACACCCTCTCAGTTCTTAGTTCCTTGTGTTTTTGGCTCCCAGCTCCTCATACACACTTCCTTCCTCTGGCTCCTCCTCCTCTGACTGGAGTGAGCTCCCCTTTTTATACCAGGTGCCCTGATTAGCCTGGCCTGATTGGCTGCAGGTGCTCCAATCAATGTAGCTCTCTCCGGTGCCTTCTAGAAAGTACTTAATTGGCCCCAGGTGCCTTAATTACCCTGGAGCAACTGCCATTTTGGTTCCCATGGTACTAGGGATTTGCTTAGCCTGGGGCTAATATACCTGTTCCTTAGTACTTTCCTGTAGCCATCCGGCCTTGCTCCATCACACTACATTCTGTATGATGGTCTCAATCACATTATGTCTCAACCACATAAACTTGGGGCTTCATCTCAGCTTCCTTAATCAAAATCTCTCAAAGGCAGAAGTATTTCTCTTAGGCAAAAGCAGCATCTTAAAACACAACTCCTTACCTCCCTTCTTGACTCAGACTTCCTATTTGTTTCCACCATCTATACTACAGTTCACCTGCTCCTTGTACAACTCCTGTATCTGTAATATCTGTTCATTGCCACCCATTACCTCCTAGGCTTGTGTATACTTGAAAGTTATATCAGCATAACTACATGTGTCAGGGGTGTGAAAAAACACACCTTGGACTGACATAGCTGTATCGACATTACCCCCAGTGTAGATGCAGCTGTGTTGACAGAAGAATGCTTCTGTTGATGTAGCTGAAGTTGTTCGGGGAGGTGGTGTTCCTTTACTGGCAGAAAAAAACCCTTTGTCGGTGTAGACTATGTCTATGCTATGGGGCTACGCTGGCATAGCTATGACGGTATAGTGTGGACATACTCCTTCACACCATTGCGTCAGCACTCCCCACTCCCTGCCCCAAGTCCCAGCTGTCCAGACTCCAGAATTAGTGTTGACAGGTGTCCCGTTTTCGACCAGAACGCCGGGTCGAAAAGGGACCCTGATGGCTCTGGTCAGTACCGCCGACCGGGCTGCTAAAAGTCCGGTCGGCAGTGCTAAGGCAGGCTAGTCCCTACCTGTCCTGTCACTGTGCTGCACCCTGGAAGTGGCCAGCAGGTCCAGCTCCTAGGCGGGGGGGGGGGGGGGGGGGGAGGGCGAGGCTCCACGCCCTGACCCCGCCCCAAGCACTGGCTCCACACTCCCATTGTCTGGGAACCACAGCCAATGGGATCTGGGGGGGCAGTGCCTGCAGGTGACAGCAGCGTGTGGAGCTTCCTAGCCCCTCCGCCTTGGAGCCGGACCTGCTGGCCGCTTCTAGGGCGCAGCACGGAGCCAGGACAAGCAGGGAACCTGCCTTAGCCCCACTGCGCTGCTGACTGGGAGCCGCCAGAGATAAGCCCACACCGCAAGCCTCTGCCCCAGCCCTAAGCCCTCCCCCAAACCCGGAGCCCTGTCCTGCACTCAAAACCCCTCATCCTCGGGCCCACCCCAGAGCACACACCCCTAGCCAGAGCCCTCACCCCCCCTGCACCCCAACCCCCTGCCCTAGCCAAGAGCCCCCTCTCACACTCTGAACCCCTCAGCTCTTGCCCCACCCCAGAGCTCATACTCCCTCCTGCACCCAACCCCCTGCCTCAACACGCAGACCCCTCCCACACTCTAAGTCCCTCGGCCCCACCCCCAAGCCTGGAGCCCCCACCTGCACCCCAAACCCCTCATCCCCAGCTCCACCCCAGAGCCCCCACCCCCAGCCCAGAGCCTGGATCCCCCTCCCACACCGCAACCCCCTGCCTCAACCCGCAGCCCCTTCCCATATTCCAAATCCCTTGGCCTCACCCCCCAGCCTGAAGGCCCCTCCTGCACCCCAAATCCCTCATCCCCAGCCCCACCCCAGAGCCCGCACCCTCAACCAGAGCCCTCACCCCCTCTCACATCCCACCCCCTGCCCCAGCCAGTGAAAGTGAGGGAAGTAGGNCCTCAGTCCCTGGAAAAATCATGGAACAGGTCCTCAAGGAATCAATCCTGAACCACTTAAAGGAGGGGAAAGTGATCAGGAACAGTCAGCATGGATTCACCAAGGGCAAGTCATGCCTGACTAACCTAATTGCCTTCTATGATAAGATAACCGGCTCTGTGGATGAGGGGAAAGCAGTGGATGTGCTATTTCTGGACTTTAGCAAAGCTTTTGATACAGTCTCCCACAGTATTCTTGCCAGCAAGTTAAAGAAGTATGGGCTGGATGAATGGACGGTAAGGTGGATAGAAAACTGGCTAGATGGTCGGGCTCAACGGGTAGTGATCAATGGTTCCTTGTCTAGTTGGCAGCCGGTATCAAGTGGAGTGCCCCAAGGGTCGGTGCTGGGGCCGGTTTTATTCAATATCTTCATTAACGATCTGGAAGATGGTGTGGACTGCACCCTTAGCAAGTTTGCAGATGACACTAAACTGGGAGGAGTGGTTGATACGCTGGAGGGTAGGGATAGGATACAGAGGGACCTAGACAAATTAGAGGATTGGGCCAAAAGAAATATGATGAGGTTCAACAAGGACAAGTGCAGAGTCCTGCATTTAGGACGAAAGAATCCCATGCACTGCTATAGACTAGGGACCGAATGGCTGGGCAGCAGTTCTGCAGAAAAGGACCTAGGGGTTACGGTGGACGAAAAGCTGAATATGAGTCAACAGTGTGCCCTTGTTGCCAAGAAGGCTAATGGCATTTTGGGTTGTATAAGTAGGGGCATTTCCAGCAGATCGAGGGATGTGATCATTCCCCTCTACTCAGCACTGGTGAGGCCTCATTTGGAGTACTGTGTCCAGTTTTGGGCCCCACACTACAAGAAGGATGTGGATAAATTGGAGAGAGTCCAGCGGAGGGCAACAAAAATGATTAGGGGGCTGGAGCACATGACTTACGAGGAGAGGCTGAGGGAACTGGGATTGTTTAGTCTGCAGAAGAGAAGAATGAGGGGCGATTTGATAGCTGCTTTCAACTACCTGAAAGGGGGTTCCAAAGAGGATGGATCTAGACTGTTCTCAGTGATAGAAGATGACAGAACAAGGAGTAATGGTCTCAAGTTGCAGAGGGGGAGGTTTAGGTTGGACATTAGGAAAAACTTTTTCACTAGTAGGGTGGTGAAGAACTGGAATGGGTTACCTAGGGAGGTAGTGGAATCTCCTTCCTTAGAGGTTTTTAAGGTCAGGCTTGACAAAGCCCTGGCTGGGCTGATTTAGTTGGGTTTGGTCCTGCTTTGAGCAGGGGGTTGGACTAGATGACCTCCTGAGGTCCCTTCCAACCCTGAGATTCTATGATTCTATGATTCTATGAATGTAGTGAGCGGGGGGGTGGAGCCACGGGGAAGGGGCGGGGCTAGGGTGTCTGGTTTTGTGCGATTAGAATGGGGGTTCTCAAACTTCATTGCACTGCAACCCCCTTCTGACAACAAAAATTACTACATGACACCAGGAGGGGGGAATGAAGCCTTAGCCCACCCAAGCCCCCAATTAGGGCGGTGGGGGGCCAAAGCCAAAGGACTTCAGACCTGGGCGGGGGGGGCCTGTACCATGACCCCTGCCGTCCAGGGATGAAGCCGAAGCCTGAGCCCCACAGGTTTCAGCTTTGGCCTTGGGCAGTGGGGCTCAGGCTTTGGCTTCGGCTCCGGGCAATGGGGCTCAGGCTTTGGCCCCAAGTGGTGGGGCGTGGACTTTGGCTTCGGCCCCAGGCCCCAGCAAACCTAATGCCAGCCCTGGCAAGCCCATGATAGGGTGATCAGATGTCCCGATTTTATAGGGATAGTACCGATTTTGGGGTCTTTTTCTTATATAGGCTCCTATTACCCACCACCCCCTGTCCTGATTTTTCACATTTGCTGTCTGGTCACCCTACCCCAGGAAAACAGGGTTGTGACCCACTTTGGGTTCCCGACCCACAGTTTGAGAACCGCTGGATTAGAAAGTTGGCAACCCTATCCAGAATGTGTGGCATGAAGCTCCGTACCCTTTTTAGATGTACTGACAGTTTTAATATCAGCTCCTTCTCCAAAAATCTCCACTGGCTCATTCATTTCAAGATCGAGGTGAAAACTACCATCCTTGACTGCAAAGCACTTTATGCTCTTTTTCTATTCAGGACCTCAAAATTGCCTCTCTTTGCATATCTAGAGCCTATCTTCTCTTCATCTCTTCCCACAGTTTGCATTTTCAGTTCCTGCAATCAGGAGCAGATTTTCTGCATCTCTCCACCTCATGGATTCTCCAGCTGAGATTTTTCAAAGCAGTCTAGGGGATTTATAAACACTTTTCATTAATTGTAATGGAAGGCATATGTCTGAATCCCTTGAAAATCTCAACTTCCCTCTCTTTTTTTTTTGAAATCTCATATTAAAATATATTTACTTCCTTGCCTACATTTCCTCCTTTCTCTCTTTCTTATTTGCCTTATAACTAAATGCTTTACATTTTAAATTACAAACTGTGTTGCACATGCAATATGTTTTCTGTAACTTATATACTATCCAGTTGTTTAATTCTGTAAAGCATGTTGCAGTCCTGGGTGGCAGGTATCGTAGGCAAGGGGAGGCTTTGCCTCCCCAAACAGCCTAGCGTGGCCCCGCCCCCAGGCCAGAGTGCCTCCTGCAGCAACTCAGGGCCGCCAGGGCAGCTGGTGCTGGGCTGCCTGAGCACCGCGACTGGGGGCGCGGCAACCGCACTGCCCAGCCGCCCGGAGCCCCAGGGCAGCGGGTGCTGTGGCCACACTGCACAGGGGTAGTGGGTGCTGAGGCTGCGGCACACCAGGGCTGGGGCCTCGCCCACCCCGCCCGCAGCCGTCCGGCGCTGGGGCCACAGTGGGGGTGCTTTGAGCTCCTGCAGGGGAGGGGGAGGCAGAAGGGAAAGGAGGACCAGGGCCTCGGGCACAAGGGGAGGGCCCGGGGGTTAGTCTTCCCAGGAAGCTGGTCACCAGCCGCCCATGGTTGCAGTAGTTTTTATGAAAGATGCTATAAAATTCTGTAGTATTGTCTCTGTGAAAATGCTGAGCAGGCTGCAACTTGCACATCTACACCTGAAAACTGATGATGTACTGGACAGCATGTCAGAACCTTGGTAGTGTGTGTTATAACCACAGCCTAAGATAGATGTTTACAGTAAAAGCAACAGCATCAGATCTCTCAATCAATATAGCAGAGTTCAGAGAGTCCTGGATAAGTATGGTTGGTGAAATCCAAGCTCGTTCTTTAAATCACACTCATTTCAATCAATGCAGCCCTTTTTTGTCTGTGTAGTGAGACACCCACTTGCATTGGTATTGAAGCTCTGTTGTGTAACAAAGCACCCACTTGGATTTCCTTAATAAAACAATAAACTATTATTATTAACTTGTAATGTGTTCCCCGCACCCAAAGCAATAGAGTTTACAAGACATGGTGTTTACTCAGTTTAAGTGGACATCCAATCCCTGTCTAGAGGCCCTGAGTATGCAGCCGGGGGGGGTTCATGCATGCAGTTGTACAACTTAACGGAAGGGGCAGCTGTTCGAACACTTCAGCAAAGAGGTCCTTTCTTCAAATAGTTCACTAGTCACTGGAGGGATTAACCAAAAGCAACCAAAAAAAAAAAGTTGTAAATAATCTGACTAAAACTCCTTTGCCCTCTCAATTGCTCAGCATTTAGTCACTTGTGATGGCACAGTTTCACTAGTTCTTCATTCACCAAGGAGCCTTCCAGAGCAGAGAAGGCCTGCACTAATGGGAAACACAAATAGGGAAAAATCACCTTTCCTTTTTTGGCTCAGGCCTTACACTAAAAAGGGGCACAAGCGAAAGCCTCACTTGTTTTTATTTTGCAGGTCACTATCATCTCCAACCCCATGTCCCTGTCACCCTTGCTGTAAGCTAAATATGCGGTGCAGCATCCCAGCTAGTAGGACATCTTAAAGCTGTGTACCGTGGCAACTTGGCCCACATGCTTGGGAATGGCTCTTTAGGCTGTGCCATTTTCCAAGGGGAAAACGGGTGGAATTACAATTCAGAGTGACTTATGAATATTAGTACAAAATAGTGTCAAACTTTTCAAAGCCATCTTTCATACAATTTTTCATTTAAAAAAAAAAGGCCCTTTGTCAATTAAAAAAAAAACCAACTGAAAAATGTCAACTAACTCTAGTGATTATGCAGTTATGAATATGGGAGAACCTGACCTGCGTACTGGCCAGGATCTTGATTGAGCAGATCTATGTACTTTGCTGTAACAGACAGTATTAAATGCATCTGTTTGTTATAAGAAGAAATTATCTGAANTTGTTGATAGAGGTGCAACTGCATGATTGCTGAAAAAAATCTTACAAATATTCCACTTATAGAAAATTCAGAGTTTAAGGCCAGATGAGACCATTAGATCATTTAGTCTGACCTCCGGTGTATCACAGGCCATTACATTCCACCTACTTACCCCTGTATGGAGCCCAATAACTTGTTTGCCTAAAGCATATCTTCCAGAAAAGCATCCAATCTTGATATAAAGACATCGAGAGAGAGAGAATCCCCCATTTCCCTTGTTAGTTTGTTTCAATGGTTAGTCACCCTTACTGATAAAGATTTGCATCTTATTTAAATGTGTCTGGTTTCAGTTTTCAGCCACTGGTTTCTGTTATGCCTTTCTCTGCTAAAGAGCCCTTTAGTATTTGGTATTGTCTCCCTATTAGGGTACTTACACACTGTCATCAAGTCACTTCTCAATCTTCTTTTGAGAAGCTAAACAGATGGAGATCTTTAGGTCTCGCTGCAAGGCATTTTCTTGACTATAGCCATAAAAATTAGTCATTCTCCAATGTTTTAACATCCCTTTTAAAATATGGATACCAAAATTGTACGCAGTATTCTGGTATCGGTCTCACTAATGCTGTATACTTCTCTACTCCTATTCACTACTCCCTTGTGTATACATTCAAGGATCACATTAGCGCTTTTTGCCACAGGATTGCACTGGGAGCTCATGTTGAGTTGCTTGTGCTTGTCTACTATGACCCCTAAATCCTTTTCAAAGTCCCTGCTCTCCAGGATACAATTCCCCTAATCTGTAGGTATGGCCTGCATTCCTTGTTCCTAGATGTATGTTAATACAGCCAAATGCAAAGTTATACATTTTGCTTGAATGGGTCTGTATGACGGCCTGCTCCTTATTATGTACCACTCCACCAGTCTTTGTGGCATCTGCAAATTTTACCAGCAGTGATTTTATATTTGCTTTCAGACCATTGATTAAAATGTTGAATAGCATTGGGCCTAGTACCTTTCCCCATGGAACCCCAGCAGAAACACCCCCATTTGATAATGATTCCCCATTAGCTACTACTTTTTGAGATCTGTCAGTGGCACAGTGATCGGTTGTTTAGAGTCACTTTTGAGCTTTGGGCCCCTGGCATTGGTTTGTTTTGGAAATGGACATTGGAAGCAATGCTTTTAAATATACATCACATGGATTTATCAGATATAAGAAAAACAAAAGTAACACTTTGTGCCTTCTGCCCTTGGAGGTGACCTATGACAGTTTCCAAAATAAAGAAAGGGATTTACAGAGTCAACAGTAGTATATTTTTTGCAGTGGGGAGGGGTTCACGTCCTACGGACACACTTGGGTTTTGCTGGATAGATGCCTTGACAGGCACAACAGCAGTACCGTGAGGTTTGCTTTGCAATAAGCATAGGGCCATTGCCATGCTGCTGGGTTTTGCCTTTCACATGACACTCAGTACTGGAAATAGGGAGCCGTGAAGAGAGAAACATTTATTTAAATAACCCGGGATTAAACAATCTGCACCTACTGGCTGTCATATAAGGAAATGCAAATATCTAACTCGATGAGCAATTCCTTAACTCGGAGGAGCTGAAAAATTGAGAGAGCTCAGGAAGCCAAGTGCTGGCTTCTTATGAGCAAAAACTTAAGGTAGGTAGAAGCTGCAGCACAAGCAGCTAATATTTCATTACATAGTGTGCTTCAGTAAAGCCATCAGGAGCCAGATTTTTATATCCTAACTCACAGTGAGAGCATATGAGAACTCCCATTGACTTAAGGGAGCTCTTGAGTAGTAAGGTGAGACTATTGGGACCTCTGGCCACAGGAATATGCCCCCACCCACCTGGCTAATTTGCAGGGATTGTCAGAGGCAGCAAGTCTGTTACAAAGAAAATGCACCAGTGCAAGAGGACCCTTTGCCTCACCTTCCTCTCACACACAGTATGAGCCAGGATCCACTTTGGCTACCACCCACCAGCCTGACTGAGGTTGGCTATACTTATCCCTCTTGTGGGACTTTCAGCAAGAACAAGCGCTAGCAGTAGATCTGATTGGAACGGGGAGGGGGCACCTGTGTTAGCCACACCCTTCAAAGAGAGAAGAAAGGGAACCACTTGACAAGGAAACTTCCAACTTCATTTTTAATTTTAAAAGTCTGGATTACAAAAATTTAAAAAAAAAAAAAAAAAATCACAAAAATTGATTCTTTGTCCAGTAAAAAAATAAATTAATTAAAAAAAAATCAGGAGGCCCTGGTGGGGTATGCCAGAGATCCCAGAAAGGGATCAGCTTTCTGACATCACATTTGGCAAGAATGGTATAGGGTTACAGCAAGAAACTCCATCAAGGCACTGAGACATCTTTATAAACACGGTAAGTCTTTCCTTAGTTTGTGCATAGGAGGTAAGGTGGGGAGTTCAAGTTGCAATATGCTGCATTACAAGTAAAGGACTGTATACCCTGCAAATACAACTAGGCTTTAGAAAAGTTACAAGCCACTGCTAAGGTCTAGCCTATGCTCCAAACTGAAATCATCTTGTTACCTGGTTTGGGGACAAGGGTAATGCAACCGGGGTTATTTTTATAGTATAGACAAGCTCTTTGGCCTCATCTGCTCTAGCCTTTATGCTCCTTCAAAAGTTTTCCACCATTGTTACTGCCCATTTATATCCAGCAGCACTAAGAGGTGCCAGTGGCTGCTAGTAGTTTAACCACCGTGTTGTTCAGAGCTGTAGGGTTAGACAACATTAGCAGTTAAAAAGGCAATGGCTGGTCTATATCAGGACTTCCACCACTGGTGGAGATGAACTGATGGTGCCTACAGTGGGACCTTTTAGTGAAAAAAGTGTTAGAGGGAACACAGCTTTGGAGTGGGGGGGCGGTAAGAGAAGGTTGTGGAGGTTTGAGATGAAATCTCACAAAAGGAGCTTTATAATGTGAATGTTTCCCTTTCTGGCCTGTCCAGGCTGGCAGAGAATCATGCGAAGAGAAGCAATTTGAAAACACGCTTATGCTGCCCAGGATATATAGGATTTCTGAGTGTTTAGGCAGAATTAAACAGACACTTTCTAGATGAAGTAGGGATCTAGTTTAGAAAATGCAAATTATGTCCTGGGTGCACTAGACATCATAATAATGTTTAGTCTTTGTTTAAAAACTGCTTCTCTTAATACAGTTCCCATGACTGTAGAGCAGGACCTTATACAGTCCCTCGCTTCTTGAACAGCGACAGGAGAGAACATTTGAGTCCTGGAGGATTACTTCCTCTCCATGATTATCAGTTACACATGTAGCTTTTGTTGTGTTCGGCTGCATTCTAGACAGCAGTACATTTTACCCTGTGCTAATAGTAGGTGAAGGTGCCTAGAGGCTGTAAACATGTCCTATGGAAAAACTATAGAAGTTACAAGATGACTTCGATACAGTCTACAAATGATCTCATCTACTAGGAAAGGGCAGTAGAGCAAGGCATGCTAAGTTTAAAGGAATTTCACACACACACACAACCTAGCATTAATTTCCACAAACTATCCAAGCCCCACAGCACACTGATATACCCTTGATTCACAGCAGGTTACGTGTTCTTAAGTTTCTGGCACAGGATGCCGGAAAGCAGATTTATGAACGTTTTTCTTGAGAATGTGACCTTCCTAGCCTAGCACCAGTCATGTTCCGTGCACCATTGTGCTGGGTGATGCATCTGTGTCAGCAAATCCGTAGCTCGTTCTCCAAGCCGTAGATTTTTGCCTTCAGGTTTCTTAGCTCCCCTTGAATTTTCCGGGTTCGTCTGTTCCCTTGGCGGACCTCATGCAAAATTGCGAGGTCCTGGTCTGGTCCAATGTTCATGGTCACCTAGAGAGAGAGAGAACGAAAAAATAAAATAAAACCAGAAAGACTTGGTCTATGGTGTATGATCTGGAGAAAGTTATGAAGAGAGAGATCCTGTCCAACGAGATTCATTGTGCCTAGCAAGGGTGAACTACAACCACAGTGTGTCTGAGCTGCCCTGACATCATACATGGAAAGGAGCCCCAGGATGGAGTGTAGTTAATGTAGGTGTCTTGTTAGGACCATGTGGGTGTGTCCTGCAAGTGCAATGGAAGAGGGATCTCTAACGTGTAACCGGAAATGTATCAGTAAATGGTCAGTTGTTTAACAAATCATTTCCAGTATGATTTAAAAGGACTCATTAAAATGTGACAAATTAGATATTTCTTATTACCCAGCTTTTTTGTACTTAAGTCTCAATTGTAGTCTCAGGAGACATCCTCTACAGGTGGTAGTGAGGATCATATCTTGCCTTGGCAGAAGACTGCATTTGGTTATCGAATAGTTCTTTTTGATCTAGAATAACCAGAATGATTTAGGATCATGGTTGTTATGTCTAGCTTGTATGTTGTATTTTACTCATGCACCCCCTTGTGGTCAAGTATGTAATAAGAACAGGACAATACAATTAGGCTGAAATAATTAACTAGGTATTGACATGGATTTAATTAACCATTTTCTTTTCTTAATTTCTGCAAGTTAACCATTCCTTATGGTATCATGTGAATAACCCTTGCTATGCAGGATATTCCAGAAGTCATTATATTCTATGTACGACCACCTGAACTTACTTCTGCACTTTGAGCCCTAATTCTTTGTGCCAAGTACTCAGGTCTGCTCACACTGAAGTTGATGACAAAGCTCTCATTGACTTCACTGAGAGCAGAATCAGTATCTAGAACCGTCAGGAGAAAAGCCAAACAGGTCTGCAACACTCCATACAGAATATACTTCTGCAGTTAATACTTACTTGCCTCACAGTGGTGTTGGGAGAATCAGATTTTGTAAAGTGCTTGGAGATATCAGACAAAAAGCATTAAAGAAGTAGCATAACTCGGTGCCCTGAGTACATCCACTGTATAATCACACCAATCCCTAGTAATCTGGATGCCTAGTCAATTAACAGCTATGAATATTTTTCTCTTCACAAGTATCAGAGGGGTAGCCGTGTTAGTCTGGATCTGTAAAAGCAGCAAAGAATCCTGTGGCACCTTATAGACTAACAGACGTTTTGCAGCATGAGCTTTCGTGGGTGAATACCCACTTCTTCGGATGCAAGTAGTGGAAATCTCCAGGGGCAGGTATATATATGCAAGCAAGAAGCAAGCTAGAGATAACAAGGTTAGTTCAATCAGGGAGGATGAGGCCCTGTTCTAGCAGTAGAGGTGTGAAAACCAAGGGAGGAGAAACTGGTTCTGTAGTTGGCAAGCCATTCACAGTCTTTGTTTAATCCTGAGCTGATGGTGTCAAATTTGCAGATGAACTGAAGCTCAGCAGTTTCTCTTTGAAGTCTGGTCCTGAAGTTTTTTTGCTGTAGGAT